>JASVER010000009.1:1290209-1360578 GCA_030449065.1 Oceanodroma leucorhoa | reverse complement strand
GTGGCTCTATTCCCTTCCCCCTTGGTACCTAGTTTAAAGCCCTCTCAATGAGCCCTGCCAACTCATGGGCGAGAATCCTTTTCCCCCTTTGAGACAGATGTACTCTGTCTGTCGCCAGCAGGCCCGGTGCCTTGTAAACCTCCCTGTGGTCAAAAAAGCCAAAGTTTGACCGGTGGCACCAGCCTCTGAGCCACTTGTTAATCAGCTGTGTTTTCCTTTCCCTTTCAGTGTTCTTCCCCACCCACTGAGGGGATTGAGGAAAACACCACCTGTGCTCCCGATCCCTCAATCGATCTCCCCAGTGCCCTGAAGTCCCTCTTGATTGCTTTGGGGCTTCTCTCCGCAATTTCGTCACTGCCTACCTGCATGACCAACAGCGSGTAGTAGTCAGAGGGGCATACCAGATGGGGGAGTTTCCTGCTCACGTCCCTAACCTGGGCCCCCGGGAGGCAGCAGACCTCCCTGTGGGATGGGTCCGGTCGGCAGATGGGGCCCTCCGTTCCCCTCAGAAGGGAATCACCCACGACGATTACCCTCCTTTTTTTCTTAAGAGTGGCAGTCGTAATGCGTGGGGTTTCCTGACTCACCCCAGGCAAGCCCCTGGATAGACCTTCCTCTGCTTCCGCATTTGCCTGGCCCTCAAGCTCCAGAGCCCCATATCTGTTTTGTAAGGGCAACCGGGAAGGTGAGGGAGGCCGGGAGGAGATTCGCCTGCCACGCCGCACAGGGACCCATTTCCATTCCCCGAGGTCTCTTAGGTCCCCTCCTTCTGGCCGGTGGCATAAATGTAAGGACTTGTCAATACACAAATATTATAGTCCTAAAAATGCAGTCAAAAGACAGAAGCTGCCTCTGTCATTGTCACTCTCAGACCCATGTCTTTTTCTGATATACCAATCTGCATAACTGCTGTATTTATATAACTGTATCCAAATAAAGGGCATTATCAGTATGTCAGACTTGGAAAAAATGTCAAACCTATGCCCAGTTTAGATCCATAAACTCAACAGCACAGAAGAGATGAAGATCTAAGAGGGATTTAAATGCAAAGAGGAAACATAACTATTTAACAACATGAAATAAACATTTTCTTGAAAGAAGCCTTGCATTCCATATAAGCACTCTGAACACGTTCTGGATCAGATCTACCTTATCACCATTCTTCACTTTCTCCCAATGGTAATAAGAGAGCTCCCAGACTAACTTACTTAGTCCCTTGCAAATTTTTGTAGTATTTTAAATTCAGAATGACTTAAATCTTCACCAGAAGGAATGCCCAAGAAAATGTCTCAAGCAAAACACTGTTAAACAGGCTCCCAGCATTATACTTCTTTTATGTAATCCCAGCTATCAGGAGGCTGAGGGGTCCTCAATATTATCGGCTCCAAACTGGAATGTTCCCAAACGAAATAAAAACAAATAGATGAACAAAAAATATTTTTAGTCTTTGGGACATAATGGAATGAATGTCTGTTCCTCCTTTGCTAATATGCTAAGTAACAGTTCCAGTTTTCTGGATTTTATTTGTAAGCAATATATGATGTCTTTGGATAGCAGTAGTACTGTGGAGGTTGACCTCAGGTCTGATACTATACCTTTGCTTTTCACAACTGTTTCTTTTCGTGGCTGGGTATGTTGTTAATCTCCTGTCCTTAAAAAGAATTGTGTTAGACCATGAACATCTGAGTAGAGAGCAAAGGGCACAACTCTGTAGCCTGCCCCAGACTGTTTTTGTGAAGGATTCTGTGCAAATGAAAGAAAATGTACTGGAAACAGAGAGAGGCAATGGGATACAGATGCAGTAAACAAATCTGTTCTGGCTACAGAAGAGCCAAGCACCTCTGAACTGCAGTAATCTTCAAACCTATGAGCAGCAGAGATATTAACCTTTCCTGTCTGGACTCATGCTCTGGAGGCAATTCAGAGTAGAACTCATTTTAAAAGAAAGAAATGGTTCTCACCACTAGTGAATCTCTATTTTAAAAAGAGCTTGTGAACAAAAAACAGTTTACATTTGACAACAAAGATCATTAGAAGCCCTGGCTAGGTTTTATTCTGCAATGCAGTGACCCATTCAGGACTGTCAGTCAAAATGGAAGCTGGACTTCCTAATTTTAGAATTGGACAACTCATGATTGAGAGTACACAACAAGAATGTAAGGATAAAAGCCATTATAATACACTGCAAATTTTACCTAAACCAAACTTTACAAGACAAGAAAATTTAGATGCATCTCTTTCTCTTCCTTGTGTCGCATTTTCCGACTTAACTAGGCACAATGGTAAGGATTAGAATAGGTATATAGGAAGCAGTTAGATAGAGGCCTATATCCCACATCCTCTCTCTGATGGGAGACAGGAGTGGGTGCTTTAGAAAGAAACTAAATTTGCAGAACAACCCTTCCACTGGTAATCCCTCGACAGTTCTTTGAAATCTTCAGATTGATTTCCTGAGACAAGGTTATGTCTTTGGATTTAATAATCTTAAGAAATTGTTTTGAATTTGGCCAATTATTTTTGAACCTATTCACATTTTTATATTTACAGCATCCCCTGGAAATGAATTCCATAGTTTCATTCTGTTCTCCATGAAAACATACTTAATATTTTTACCCTAGTCAGAGACATCTAGTCATTTGATTTGATGTTCCCTGGTTCATGTCTTGTGATAAAAACCGAAGAAAAATAATTTTTTATAGGCCACTCATATGGCAAACCCAGCTTCAGTTTCCTCTTTCAAACAGTGTTGAGTACAGGTATGAGAAGCAGCTTCTTACTCTCTATACGGGGTCTCTCTCAGTCAGTCTCCACACTTCAGATCCTAGCTGGAGAGTGGATGTGGATGACTGCTGGGCCAAATAACTGAGCAATAAAAAAGATCCATCTATGCAAGCAGGGATGTGCCAGCAGCTTCGTAACTAGAGCCAGCTGCAAAAAAATCAACCAACCAACCAAAAAACCAAGCCACCCCTAAATATGAACAAAAAAAAMCCCACAGCAAATTCCTGAACTGGTTCTGAGAGATTCCCCTATGCCCTTCAGCAAGCTCCTCTTCCCGATACTTCTCTCTTTGGGACCTTTTTCCTCTTGGGTTATTTATTCATGAACACAGAATTGTCTCACTCATGGCTCTGTAGTCCCACCCTCAGAGCCAGTTGATATTTCTGAATAGAAGAAATAATTTTCAGGCAAAAAAGAGTCAATGCAAAATACTACTTGGCTAACAAAAGAATGAACAGATTCTTAGTGACTGGGCTGTAAGTTCACATCTAGCTATTCAGCACTTTGCTAATCATCTCCAAAGGGTGAACAAAGAGAATCACTGAACACTGAAAAGTATATTTCATTTACCTTAAAGGTGTCAAGATTATTTGTAGACTAAACATTTTAATCTTACTAAAAATGAGAATTAACAAAGGAACTAGGAACCGAGGTCTTTTGACCTTGAGTACAGACTAGCAAAACAGATMATCTTGGAACTGCTGAACGCATTTCTTATCTTAGACTTCGGAGATACTGCTCCTAGCGAGCTTGAGAGCAGTACAGGCACAATGTCCCTATTCCTTGATGTATTGTATCCAATCACTTTTTATTTCACGGTTCATTATCAAGAAACATTAACTTCTGTAAGAATGAAACTAAGTTTCCATGGAAGCTTGCTCACACCCCTCATTCCTAAATTTATGTAAAACTAAGATAATTCAGATGAAGAATTACATGCATGATTTTGTAGTCCCTGTATATTTTGGTTGGAGATTTCAAAGAAAATTGAAATAAAAAGAAACAATATCAGATGCATAAAAGCAAAGCAAAGAGTCTGCTGGTCTATCAGAGAGTGGTACTATCAGTTAGCTTTGCTGGTTAAATAGATAGGGGTAAATGTCAACAGTTGAGTAAAAAACTTATTTCAGTAATTAGTCCCATTGATTTTAACAAGAACTCTTGAGGACATGAGTACTACTATACACAAGAAATTCTGGAATCAGAACATCAGTTGCTAAATACAATTCCCATATAAGCAAACACCACACAAATTTCCTAAATAAGTTTGTTTTATAGCTTTTACAGACTTAGTATGCCTTCATCATCTGAATACATGATTTCAAAGAGCTCTCTATGATTAATACAAGACAGAATTTTAGAAGCTTTTTTTCAGGAGGAGGCCCTATATCAGTCTGTATAACATTTCCAGGATACAAATAAGAGAGGAAAGATAAGGAAGAAATATCAGATACTGTGTTGGTATCCAAGTAAATTAGCACAAGGTAGAGTRTCAGAGCCTGACCACTGTTGCCAAGTTTTTAAAAGGCTATCTTTACTTATTGGCATAAAACCACTATAAAGTGTTGGAGTGATCCTCACCTTTTTCCCAATAGAAATAGATATATTTACTCCTAGCCAAAAATAAGGTAAAAGAATACCCAATATAGGACTGGAGCTCTTCTATTCAGCCTTATCATACATGTGCAAAGCAAACCTGACCTCCAAAAAACAAATTGAGTTTTCCTATTTTCAAATGAAAAGCCTTAGATGATAATTTTGCAGCAGTACACACTCTATACCACTATCATTCAATGGAAACATGAGATACTAGGAGTATTCTTTTATTGACTCAAGTGTATTTAATGATTCTGTCAGAATTCTCTTCAGCACAGTCATTATGGCAACAGACTGGACACTGACAGAGTCAGAAAGTGCATCTCTTCCTTTTAAACTGAGACAGCATGAGACAGAGCAGGTGTTATCTTATGGGTATGTATTCCTTAAATATTAAATGTGATGCGTAATGCATCAGACTAGCAATGAAGGAAATACTGCTTTGTCTGCAGAGAAGAATATGTAGAATTAAAGCAACCAGTGTGAGCATAATTTCTTTATTGTTTGCAAGATAATGACGAGCAGCAGCAGCTGGTGAATTGGGCCTTCCTTTATCTCCCAATAAGCTGGAGTGAGGAGAGTGCAGATTTTGGTTTGAATTCTGTACACAAGCAAGAGATAACATCCAGTGTACAAACGCAGCATCAGAAGTGGGTATTCATACACTATAACCTCTGGTGCCCCTTCAAAAGTGCCTAACAGATACTGTAGACAAACAGCTGTGCAACTTCTCTCTGTGCTCATATTAGTCATCTTGGTCAATAATGCAAATATAACACATCACGCAGAGAGTTGCCATGGGGAAGTGGAAACATTCCAGGGTTACGCACCTTCTCTTCCAAGAGGGCCCAAGTTAAAATGCTGGATTTGACACCAATTTTCTGTAGGACTTCAGGCTATTCACTTACTTCCTCTGCTCTGACTGTAATATATGTGAAAGAAGAGAGAATACTGACTCACCTACCTCAAAGGCAAACTAAAGATTAATTAGTTTGTGCTTGTATAGAGCTTTGAAAATGTCAAGGCTATATAACTATTGTTAAATAAATAGCAAAGAGTCAGATTGGACAAGTACAGAACAGGACTGCTAGAGGTTTATCTTTGTATCTCAGCCATTATCTTTAACAGTATCCAGAAAAGATTTCTTATAGGAGATATAGGTAGTTAGAAGAAAAGTATAGAGCTGTTTCACACAAGTATTTCTTCAGTGAATGTAAAAGGAAATGAGAGAGCAAGCACAAACTAACATTTCTGAGCTGAGATTCAGCAGGGCAATATGTTAGTGCTCTATCTCATTTGGTTTGTCTTTTATTGAAGTAATATCTAAATACTCCATTATAATACGTATGGAAAGGACCTGTCCACCTGAATGGGGGAAAAAAAATAATAAAAAATATCCCTTCCTCGAAGACTAAGGCCACAGGGCTGAATGTAGTTAATCTGCTTCCATTCTACTTCTTTATATGATGCTGAACATCACCATTGTAAGCCCTGAAATTCTCAGAGAAGACTGCAGAAATCAATGTCCCATGAAGACTGAATATGTGATGTATTTTCTTCAGAGTAGGGAGATTGCTTAGAGTCAGTGTGGGAAGATCCAGCTCTCCACCCCTCTGCCATCCCAAGTAGTGCACAAAATGCCCTAAACTTCCTCATTCTCTCTTGTGAAAATTTTCTTAAGTTTCCCATTCAGTTTACCATACCACCAGTGGTCACGCTGTTCTATTTTTAACTTCCCACTGTCCATATCTACAGACATCAGATGATTTAAATTTGCTGGCACAGAATCACTAGTCATTTTAAAGCTGCTCTTTCCTGCCAGTGCCAATTGCCCATTTCTTAATATTCTGGTACTTAGAAATACAAAAATCACTGTATTGGGGCTCTCAGATCATTTCATCCTGCATGAGTAGGATGATACAAACCAGCTGGAGACAAATGGATCTTACTTTTACTGTGTTTATCTGTTTTTTAAAAGTACAAGCACATTTGCTCAAGAATAAACATTACCATGCAAAATTACAATACTACACAGAAAGCGTGAAACTGGATTCAGAAACTGAGGAAGCTGTAAAATTTATATTTGGAATGTTACTGGTAGGATTTTATTTGAGGAAGGGAACAAAAGAATTGTGAAAGAATACAAGCTCTTCAAAAATAAAAATTAAACAATGTTTTTCCCTTTACAGTTGTTGGTTGTGCAGAACTATGACCTCTATACCAGTATGATGAATTATGAGCTGAAATATGTGGAAGAGTGACTTCAGAGGGGCACCGTCTCTTTCATATAAGCCAGACAAAGGTCTTGCGTTTCAGAGTTATCTGTACATGAACACACCCCTACACACAAACAAAGCCGGTCTGTACATTTACAGTGTAAGCAGACAATTCCCCTTGATTAATTAGATTCATCTGAGAGGGAACTTACAACAAGATAAACTTATTTTTGCTAAACATTGAATCTACCATTCATTATAAACTCACACGGCCTTTGTAGACTGATATTCAAGTTCTCCCTATCTACAGGTTTTCAAAGTTAAATCCTCACCAAGGGCAAAAATCAACAGCAACATATCTAAGACTGGCAGGAGAGCTGAATGATAGCATGGCAAAAGCATGGAAGTAATAACTCTGCAGAGTAGAGCAGAGCGCATCACATACTCTCACAAATGCACCAAATTTCACACAGCCATCACGCTAAACACTACACCCACTGACAGTCACCCTATGATTATCTTCTCAGGTTATATTCCTCCTGAGCATCCTGAATATTTGATTTATTTGCACTATTAATTTATCCACCCATCTGTGATCTCTTAGCTATTTAATTGATTGCCTTTAATTGATTTAGCCATCTGTGATATCTTAGTCATTTAATTGATTGTTCTTATTGATCTAAACATCTTGCAGCTTTGTTGCCACCTAGCTGGATCAAAAGTCACTGGCTGCTATCATTTACGCCCCTTAATTTGTACACATCTATGCACTCTCACCTGTCTTCTGAGGGAGAAGGGGCAAAGCAGGAAAACAAACACCTGAAGTCTCATCTTGCTGTGACCTATCATGGCCAGGTGCTGGTTGGCACAGACCCTGCTGATTTCAGTGACACTTTTCCTAGCTAGTTGGGCATCAGAGCACTCATTGTCTTCCTGGAATACAGGCTTTATTCAAACAAAACATGAACAACAAAATAAAATTAAAAGAATTATGCATAACAACAAGATTTGCAGCATGCCAGCAGGGTTGTAAATCTCTTGTTTATCCAGATCTGCAGTGCAAGTGAATTCTGCATCAGAAGATCTTTGTTAAGGAAGCTTTGTCCCAGCAGTCAAGTACTACTGACAAGCAAAGTGTCATTACTGATTTTACCTCTCACACAACAGAGGCACCACTACCAGTAGGGAGTGTGATAATGGTATTCTGAATCATGAATGGCATAAAGGGTATCCTTTTCACTTAATAAGCCTTTGGGCACAGAACTAAAGGCATAGGAGATTGTACATGATATAGCAAATTTTATGTAGAAGTGTAGTTTTATGTAAAATTATGTAAAATATATGTAAATCATATGAGAATCTTATTCTGGTTGGGACACTTAGATATAATCTACAAAAAGTGACAGCTCTGGTGAAGGCAGACAAGGAATTTGTAGGACTTAGAAAAGGATTTAATGGTTTCCTTTAATAAGAAAGTATTTGATGTACTTTACACAGTGTCCTGGGCATCTCTGTATATCGCCCAATTACAGCAGTTCCTAATCCAGCAGTTAGTAAAGTGATAGAGATAGAGAGGAGAGGCAATTAGGTATTAGCAGTCTTTCACCTGCTCTGCTCAGTGCTTGGAGCTCCAAATCAGGAGGACCTCCAGGTAAACAAATAGAGCAAGGAGACAAGCAATGCAGAAAACAAAGAGGGGAGAAGAAGAAATGGGTTCACAGAGGTGGAAAGTAATCCCCAAAGAGGAAAGGAAGAACACAGGAGGGAAGGGAAAGAAGTGGGTGCAGAGACTTAAGGCTAAATAAGACAGTAAAAACAGAGTGGAGAACTCAAAATCAAGGAAAATTGGAAAAAGAAATAATAGAAAATATATAATGAGAGTAGCAAAGATAGAGCAGACCACAACATGCATAATTATTATTATTTTGCATCTGACCTTGACTCTTGATTCAAAAATTCTGTAGCACAGCTCTGATACTGACCAACACTGAAAACCTCACTAGAAGGAAGAAAAGCCAGAGGAGGGAAAAAAGCTTCCCAGATGCCAGCTGTGCCTGCAAACTCTGTATCTCAGGTAAGAGTCTTTTCTGTTTTCACATTTGTCCTCTTCATATGCCATTACTGTCCTGGCCTTGCAGGTATCCTGCATTCCACAGACTAACCACATACTGTTTGACAGAATAATCCTTCCTTTAACTCCAATTTTTTGAGTGTGTCAGTGTTTTCTAGCTAGAAAATCTGCAACTAAAACTTTCTAACCTACCTGTTTCAGAACATTCGCTTTTCCTATTTTTCTCTCTGTATTTCTCTTTTCTCTTTGTTTTGGCATGTAGCCAGAAACAGAAATCTGTTTATCTTGACCACACAAATGTACCACCACCACAAGCATTCAAAGTGTGAAGCATGCTTTCTGACAGTTGTTACYGCTCTAACAAGTGCGTAACAATATACATATTTAAGAACATTAGGTAAAACTAATTAAAAGTGAGAATAAGATTAAAAAACTCTAAGAAAATGAGATAGTTCATACTACACAGTTTTCTCTGTAGTGAGATAGAAGAAAGAAGTTACCCGATCAGTGTTCGATACTAGTCACATCATGTCATATATTTTCTCCACCAGAAAATAATAAATTTCAACACAGAGGTAAAAGCCAATTAAGAAAAACTAATCCATTCCATAGATAAAACAGAGATCTATCTATACTTTCTGTCCTGGATCTGTGCAGTCATAAACTGCGTAAGTTGTAGCATATACCTACTTCAGTGTATTTCATCCTTTACAATAATAAGCTCTGTTACAACTCCTTCTTGTCCTATCAGCTCTGTCCTTCTGTGTGGGACTCCATTTCTGACTTGGCTGTCAAGTGTCATGGGACATCGTTGTAAAGGCATGCAGGATAGATGGTGGCAGAGTGGACAACATGTCCAGCACTGCTCAAGAGGTTTACTTTAGTTTTTTTCTAAAAGCATGAACCAAACCAGGCAATTTCTTCACAAGTCCACTGGAGGTAAATCTCCCTGCAAACACCTGACTGCCACAGCTACCTTGAAAATCCCCCATGCTACTGGTGGTGTAGATTCTTTACTACACATCCTGCACTGTAGTACTTCATGAGATCTGCTCTTGCCAAAGGTATACTGAGCTGTTGAGCAGCAAACTGCTCCTCAAGTGCGTAGTGTGCATGATCCCACAGTGCTTCAAGACCCACCTGCACATCCCAGCTTGGCTGTAACAGGCCTGCCACCAAGGCTTACTTGGTGGGGGTCTTCAAGGATACCAGTTTGTGCACCATCGTTACCAAGAAAGTGACCATTATGACCAAGAATATCTGTCTGACTTGTCTTATCCAAAGGAAAAGGATTTCAAAAGCTGTGGTGTGGTTTCCTAACGACTGAAAAAGTACGCTACAGCTAGATTCACACCGGGATGTTCTAAGCAGACATATGGGACCAAGTCCTTTCCCTCTGGCAGGCCCTGAAACTTGTCTCAAGGTTGCCTGGGCTCAGGATTGGTGTAAATTTGGTAGTTCTGAGTTTAGATGTGAATCTAAGCTCATACTCACATTCAACAGACAATAGCTTATTATAGTCACTGGTGTTGACCAGTTCACGGGTGATGTAATATCTGATACACAGCAGTCCTAGATGTGACTCCTAGCCAATGCAAAATGCATTTTCCCGTTAATGATTTGTTAATAAATAATTCTAATACCTCTCTCCTGGCAATGTTCACCAAAAAAAAAAAAACCTAAACTCACAAATATTTATATTTTGCTGTCTGTCTTTCTCAGTTGCATCACTTTCCCTCAGGCAGAAGCAAAATAATTGTTTGAAACATAGCCATTTGTTTACCTCTATTTCACACAGCTTTAGCAGTTCAGTTTTCTCACCCACAAATTGTCCTCTGACTTTCAATTTCTAGATTTCATCTCCATTTTAAACACCATGAAATGTTATTTGGTGGTGAATCAGAGCTCATTATTTTAATTACAAATAGATGGGTTAATGAATATTGGAGAAAAACACTTTAAGAGCAGGGAAGATGTTTAACACAGTCACACCACTACCAGTCTAGCAATATCTAGTCTGTGCCATAGAAAAAGTTACATTTGAAGGAAAGCTTTTGAGGAGGCCAGTAACTCCTGCAATTGAGAGGTCAAGGTTTTCAGGGAAGAATTATCTTGGAGACAGACAGCAAAGCAAACCGCTCTGTAGACTTAACCAACCCTCTGGATTCTGCCTGTTGTCTTCAGGGACAATTTATCAGACTCATATAAACTTCATCTGTTTTTTCCTTCAGGGAGAAGATCAAGTTTACTGAGAATTAAATCCTCAACAGAGCTTTAGCTTGTTTTTGTTACAAATAAAATTGTGATTCTGTCCTTCATTCTTATTCAGCAGATCTATCTGCTGAGCTCAAATTCACGTCTCCCAAAAGCGATTTTTTTCATTTTATGTGATCAGTCAAATTTCTTGATGACACTTACATTTCTATGAGGAAACACAATGATGTATTTAAATATGTTTTTTGAGTAAAAATACCTAAACTTGACTTTTCTTATAACACTCCGATTTCCAAAGCTATTGCCTAGAAACTGAATGACAGCTCAGAGGTTAATGATACATAAATTGCAAAATAAAAATAATAATTTTTAAAAATTTCTCTTTAGAGATATATGATTTAAATTCACCAGCCACCTCAAGCAGAAATTGGATTTCTATTTTCTGTTAYGTTACTCCCACTTATTCCATAACGCACGTATCCCAGGCAGGTCTGCTATACATCTTAATCCTTTTTTTCTCCCTCTCATCTTCTCTGCCTGTATTGTGACTTAGGCTCCCAAGTTCTTAAAGCCACATACTTTATTAGTCTGCATTTCAAATACTACAGTTTCTTCTTTGTCCTGCCCCTTAGACTTTGTAAAACAAAAGCAGGAGTGAATATTACTTTAAAGAAGGGAAATCATTTACATTTGAAGCCATGTAGTAGGAATGTTGCAGTGGAAACCTTGGACTGATTAGATTGTTTCAAAGCTTTTGTGTGACTTTGATTGAATTTGCCTGTGGCATTCCTGGTGGTAATGATACTGTGATTATTTAAGCAGCAAGTAACTTAAGGATAGACTGAGCATGTTAACTTTGAATTTCCTAGCTTTCATCATCTTGCATTTGCCACAGTTTCTATTCAAGAATACTGCAATATGCATTATGTGGCATCTACTGCAGCTGTCATTTACTTACTTTTCATGTTTGAATTTTGCTGCATACTTTTATGGAAACGTGTGTATGCTATTTCTATGTCGGGTATGTCATAGGCATGCCAAGGCACTAAAATGGTACTGGTACTCTCTAGAGTAGACAGGGCTCTATGCCTCCCTTCCCCGGAATAAATTACCAGGCAGCAGCCAGCCATGGCTACTTGTGAGGAAATGGGATAAGGAGAGGTCTCGCAGTTTCTGGATAAAGAGTTGAACAGTCTGCGGGACTTGTCACAGCTTTACAGTATGGTGTCTTGTCATTTTACAGTATCACACAAGTCACTCTCAACAGAGTATTTCCCCTCTTCAGACAGCACGTCTTGCACTTCCATATGGCATGTTCTTTGCTCCTTCTGGGGTATCTAGCAGGTGGACAGAAGAACAGGAACMTATTTCCTCCTTTCCTTTGGTGAACTGTCCCACAGCACAGTGCATTTGCTTTGCTCTTGTCCTGCACTCTCCTTTTACCTGTAAGCTCTTATCTCCTTAGTCATCCCAGTTCCCTCACGTCATTAAGAGACAGTAACCTTTTACTTCTGTGATACTATGCTGGTTTTATTTCTGTTATTTGTAGTGCTCCTTTTATAACTGTCTTCACTTGCAACCCACACACAGACATCTCCTCTCTTGTATTCAGCATGGTGCAAATAATAATTTCCTGTCACACATTTCCCATTCAATTGTTTTTTTCAGTTTTGAAAAAAAAAGTATATAAATATCTTCATTTTTATTTTAAAAATCTAAAGGAAAAAGTTATTTTTAAATATGCCTGATCAAAACATTATGATTGGGACTGAGGACAGTTGACGTAAATGTTTCTATCAGTGAAGAAAAGCATAAGAAATGTAAATAAATAGTTTTCTGAGGCCCTAAGAAAAAAGAACTGAGTTTAAACATGACTTTCACACTTGTTTTTTGTACCCCTTGCCTTTACAACACTCACAACACACTTCATGTTTCTGGAGATGTCTTTCAGAGTCTTCTGCTCTCCTTAGTTTCGGAGGGAGGCAGGAGCACTTGCAACTCCCCTACAAACAAGACACTAGTTTTTATATTAATTTTCTGTTTTGTATTTTATGAAGCATTACAGGAGTTTATGGCAATTTAACTGGATATAACATAAAAGGCCAAGGCAATTTAATATCAGAGGCTACAGAGACAAGTTCTTAAAGGGCCATGGGACCTGAACTGCATTGCAGGAAGAGAACATTTTAAGGAGTATTGGAGCTTAGTAAGGAATATGGCTTACATTCATCTTCTTAAAATTCAAATTTAAATTTACATTTAGCAGCTCTCTAGCTACAACTTAAATTCTCAAAAGAAAGATTAAATTGCTAACAAGGATACTTTGAATTTTAGATTACTCTTTGAAATAACAGAAAATACTGGAATRTAAAAATTATGAGACTACTCAGAGTTGTAGGTAACTATTAAGAAAAAGGATAAAATACAAAACCATTTAAATGACGACCAGTGAAGACCAAGCTCTTTTGATGGGAAAATGCCCTTTCCTGATTTTCTACTAACYCTGTAAAACAAATGACCATATCTTACCCAGGCTATGTATATCACGAACAGGAAAAAAACATTTATAAAATCTGTAGGGATTTTTTAGTATAAGGTGTTAATTTTTTTTTATGTATTTAATGCCAGAACCCTCTTATGTTTTGTCCTGGAACTCATTGTTCCAGAGATAGGTGCATACTACTCAGTATCGCAAATCGCTTAAAAAAACACACTAATAACCATGACAGTCCAGTCTTTTACTCTCCTGTCTCAAAGTTACAGAAGAACCAAAGAGAGGTCTGTTTCCTCTCCATATATATATGGGAGATAAGCATCAAAGCAGCATGAATGATATCATACCAAAAACATGTCTTAGATGTGTGGAAAAAATACCTGGATTATTTAATGTGAAAGTCACTAAAACACATAAATTCGGAAGTTTCTGTGTGTTAAAGAGAAAGGAGACAGCATTTGATGTTTCAGCGGTAAACCATTTTCCACAGAGCTTTCATGAGAAATCTTTGTGATGGAACTGTTTTGTAGGATATGTTTAGCAGATACAATTCCAGAATTACAATTCTTCATTTTACATCAACAGCAGCTGATTATATGTCATTAGCTTTAATTATAGATGTGAAGATTTTCTTGATTTCAGGACTGGTGACACAAAGTCATGAGCACTCTTAATTCCAAAGTGGAACTTCAAGATTACTCAGCTCCTCCAGAGCCAATGTCTTTGCCGTTCGCATGTTATTTAGGTACAGTCTTTGTAAATCAGCATCATAAGGAGAGTTTTTTATGAGGCGGTTTAAAAATAAATCCTAGGATACAGACAGTGGTTACAATTTCCACTGATTTCCATGAAAGAAGTACTGAGTACCATTTGGGAGGAGAGTCTTAGAGAATGTGAAAAAGCAGAAATAGTCATAATGGAAGATACAGGAGAGTTAACACTAAATTCTAATAGCTGCTTCATGAGAACCATGGCCTATTATCTAAATGTATAATAAAAAGTTATTAAAAAATGTATCATCTTGTGTGTTATATGTCTGAAAAATATTTTGGAGAATATTTTTGTTACCAGGTTAATGTGCCCTTGTAGTCTATGAAACAAGTGTTTCTTTTGTGTGTCTATTAAGATACTTATGAACCTACAGTTTCATATGCATTCATAGACCTACACAATTGACTGGCAAAACAAGTGCGGTATGCCATGGATTTTAGCTCCAAAACAGCAGGCCTGTTGTCTTAATACGAAATTGCTCCCAGGTTGCAGATGTGTACTCTAGGTTTAATCCACAAGTTAATTAAAATGTCTGACTTAGAAGCCTTCTGAGAAAAATAAAAAAAAAAGGAAATGACAAGTCAAATCTGCCGCTGCTGCTGGGGCAGCACTAATTGCACTATTGCCTTAGGTAACTGTTTTTCTGCATATCAGGAGTACTTGAATTGAGATATTTCAAATGCACATGATCTTCATGGCCATTATAACCAATGAGATGTTTTCAAACTGGCACATTTATCTACAACACTGTTTCCTTAAAATAATACTCAAAGTTTTCTTATTTTAAAATTGCAGTAACTATTTACCTGAACCATTTGAAAGAATCCTATATTTTTGCTGCTGTTTAAAACAGCAGTTTACTGCTAATAATATCACAATGATATTGCCATCTAGGTCTGAAAGCCAGACCTCTTGCACAGCAGGCATTCTTCTTGATTATGTAAAATTAGTTTTCTTGCCAATGGGAACTATATGAAAGATTCCAGAATGATTTTGCTATCAATTAGAAGTGATGAAACATCTGGTTTCTTGTATCGACTGGGGTTTTTTTTCAGCAGAATTTTGGGTTTTTTTTAAGAACCGAGTGAGAAAATTTATAATTCAACATTTCATCTAATAGCAGACCATTATTCTGTCCAAGTAAAAGTAAATGAGATACGTTATACAAAATTATATATGTCTTTAAAGAAAAAAAAAAAAGAAGCAAAAAACCAACAGTGTGACACTTTTGAAAAAAAAATGGTGAAAAACAGTCCTCCAAAGCTTTAGTATGTGTAGGCTGTGTGGAAATTTTAAAAACCAACAACAATTAAAAAAAAAAAACAAAACCAAACACAAACCACAAGCTCTGCTTGGGCTAAAACATATGCATATGCTTTGTAAAGTAAAGCATACAAAGGAAACCTGTATACATTTGGTGCCAAGAGAACCTAAACTGAACAGCATTGGCAGACTCACCTTCCTGGAGTACTTGAAAAAGTAGAGACAACAATATTGTTCACATGAGTAAACATTTCAAATATAGGTAGTCATTACACGTTTTAAGTGACATCATTGGCTATTTCAGAATACAAACAGGAAGAATTTAACTACATTATTGAGGAATAAATCTGTTTGCATGTAGATTTCCTGACCATTTTCTTATGGTAGAAATCTGAGCAAGTTGCAAATGATTCTGAAACATAATTCTTTTTTTTTTTTTTTGTGATAAAAGCAGTAATTACACAACTATCATTACTTTCCAGTAACTGTGAAAAGGATGCTAGATAATTTAGGAAGCTATTTTTTTTTCCTATTTTCACTCTAGAGATGCTTCTAATCTTTCACTGTTAGCTATCATCTGCTCTGCACCTGGTGAAATTGATAAGAAGCACTGTTGGACAGTCAGATAAGTACATGCTGTATGAAAACAGAGTAAAAACACATTAAAATTTCAAAGATGTTTGTCTTATATGTACATTCAGCAGTAAATCCAAAACCATCCCCTTAGGTTCTTGTGTGTTTTAACATTACATTTAAGTCAATTCTTAAATTATAACACTAGACTTGCAAAAAAAGCTTTATGTCCACAAGAGCAGGTTTTGATCTCTGCAAAATTAGGTAAAACCAGAATAATCCCAAAGATTTAACTGAATCAGAATTTAGTCCATAGGATTTATTACAAATTGGAAAAACATCTATAAATCCCTTGTCATGGCTGTTGCTTAGGGATTTAAACATAGATAGGAACAATATTCATGGAAGAAAAAACCTTCATAACTTTTCCACTGTTGAGATGTTTTAAATTATGAATTCTGATTAACTTTGTTATGGTTGTGAAAAGCATGTATAGTCTTACTTCTCATAAAAATTATTCAGCTTTTTTAAACTCTTCAGATTCATTATTTGATGTGTATGATACATCACAAGTTAAATCTGACTGTAGCACTCCACTTTATAAAGCTGTGTATGAAGCAGAGCTATATTTTAAGCTCAGGAATTTGACTTTTGCTTTGTTATATTCAAGAAGTAAGATTTCGTTGTCTTTTGCCCACACTGAAGGCCCACATCGTCAAAACTAGAAGCCAGTGTTAGAAGTTTTGTCCTCAAAATATCTAGTTACCCTAGTTTTTCGGTTGCCCTATAACTCAGTGACAGGCCTGGCCTTCCACTCAGTGCTAATTCAAAGGTTTAACTGATTCTGAAAAAAAACCATAAAATGGAGGTCTCAGCCACTGTAAATAAAAGACAGCTTTCAAAAACTTTTTAAATAAAAATGTTGCAAGTTTCAACAGCTTTACAGAACTTTTTTACCATCTAATTCGGATTGTTTTGAAGGAAAAAAAAATAAATTTAATAAATACAGCTCAAGTAATGTTTTTTTAAGACTTCAAAACCAAATAATTGCGTTTCACATAACCAGGAAAGAAATGGTTATTTTTGATCTATCATCTCATACTTTCCCCCTAAAACTTGTGCATACATTTTAGGACATGTTTGGGAGTGGAATTAAATTGCCTAAAAATCCATCACTATTTTAGATGCCTAGGGCATCACACCTGGCCTCTGGCTTCCTCTACAAAAAGACATGTTTTCTCTATAAGTCCTGTGTCTTACCTGTGAGCCCCAAGCAAGTGATTCACATACCTGGCACTAGAAAACCTATTTAGGTACTTCAGTAGCTCAGGAGCAGCCTTCCAGGTTTTGGAATGCATGAGAAGACATCTGAGTTGTGCTTCTTATTTCTAGAGCACAACACTAAGATGTGCTGAGGGTTCCCATATGAACCTTTTCTGGGAATTATTCTGCAGAGGAACTGTCTTCCTGGGCTTGTCTCTGCCTTTGGACAAGAGAGGGAGAACAAGGCAGCAAAGGAGTCTGGAGTAAGGAATTGTGCATATGTTGCAAACTACATCCCCAACTCGAAGTTTGCCTGTGTGAGTATGTACCAAACACCAGGAAGAAAGCAGTAAATGGGGGACTGAAAAAGATGTATGGCCATGTGCCTAATAGTTCAACAAGTGGGATATGCAGCAATCAAACATTCAATTAATATGTTTACTTACTGAATCCACCAGAAGTTTCTGATTCTGAATTCTGCCTGGTTGCACTGAGGGTAGATGGGGCACATGCCAGACCCAAGCCTAGTGCCACGAAACACAGGAACTGGAAACATACACTGGAAGCAGAAGTGCACTGAGCTTTCCTGGTAGGATCCTCTCCAGGTAGGAAACATCGGAGCCATCATGATACTGCTTCATACCATGTTTTGGTTCAAAAAGAAAAACCCAGTTCTTGGCTGTTCCAGCCCCTTCATCAGACTTTACTAAATATGTTGCAGTCCATGGCAAGAGTAAGAAATCATCTGGGATAAATGACTGATAAAACATACACGAGAGCAAAAGCCATTGGGATCTCATCACAGGGAGGTGGGAGCACCAAAATATTTAGGTGGATGACTCAAGAGCTGAAAAAGGCAGGAGCTCCACTCAGTAAGGAGCTTTGCTGTAAAAAATGTATACTAAATGCCCATGTAGAGAAATATTGATTTAGCAGGGGTTCAGCCTCATCTCAGTTCTGTATAGAAAGCAGAAAGTATCAACCAAGATTGTCACAAGCAAAGTATATCCATACTGACTATGCAGATGGCAAGAAGAATCAAATGGTAGGGTCTTTGCCAGCCAATAAAGAATGTTTGCTTTCTTCTTTCTCATTCCACTTCGTTCATTTTTTTGTTTGTTTTCTGAACCGTAGCTATTCTGCACAGTGGCCTGTGCAATGCACCAGCACCAATTTTAAATGCCTTCACTCACTCCACACCCCCAGGTGCCAAGGCAGTGGAACAACACTTTGGAGAGGAAATGCTGCCAATGGGACATACAGGCAACTCTGGACAAGCCCAAATGACTCTCAAAACTGCAGGAACCAAAGGGTAAAGGGAAAGGAAGTTCTGAGCTCAGAGTAGACTGAAGAACTAATTTTAAGAGACAAGGAGATTATCACACAAAGAGCAGCTATTGCAGGTGAAATTACTTGTAACTGAACTGGAGGCATGCTTTTTGTCCTTGTATATAAAATATGAGGTCTGCTACATACACCTTAAGTGCTAGGTATTAGTAAAGGCACCACCTTAACGAATCCTGCCAGCAGCTTGGAAGAGAGCAGGCTTAGGGGTGCCTTGGCCATGTTAAAACACATTTAGAATCATGGAATCATAGAATAGTTTGGCTTGGAAGGGACCTTTAAAGGTCATCTTGTCCAACCACCCAGCCATGGGCAGGGACATCTTCAACTGGATCAGGTTGCTCAGAGCTCCATCCAACCTGACCTTCAATGGTTCCAAGGATGGGGCATCTACCACCTCTCTGGGCAACCTTTTCCAGTGTTTCACCACCCTCATTGTAAAAAATTTCCCCTTATAGCTAGTCTAAATCTACCCTCTTTTAGTTTAAAACCATTCCCCCTTGTCCTGTCGCTACAGGCCCTGCTAAAAAGTCTGTCCCCATCTTTCTTATAAGCCCCCTTTAAATACTGAAAGGCCGCAATATGGTCCTCCCAGAGCCTTCTCTTCTCCAGGCTGAATAACCCCAACTCTCTCAGCCTTTCTTCATAGGAGAGGCGTTCCATCCCTCTGATCATTTCTGTGGCCCTCCTCTGGACCCACTCCAACAGGTCCATGCCTTTCTTGTGCTGACCCCAGAGCTGGACGCAGTACTGCAGGTGGGGTCTCACCAGAGCAGAGTAGAGGGGCAGAATCACCTCCCTTGACCTGCTGGCCATGCTTCTTGTAATGCAGCCCAGGAGACGGTTGGCCTTCTGGGCTGCGAGTGTACATTGTCGGCTCATGTCCAGCTTTTCGTCCACCAGTACCCCCAAGTCCTTCTCGGCAGGGCTGCTCTCAATCCCTTCATCCCCCAGCCTGTATTGATACCAGGGGTTGCCCCGACCCAGGTGCAGGACCTTGCACTTGGCCTTGCTGAACTTCATGAGGTTCACATGGGTCCACTTCTCAAGTTTGTCCAGGTCCCTCTGGATGGCATCCCATCCCTCAGGCGTGTTGACTACACCACTCAGCTTGGTGTCATCTGCAAACTTGCTGAGGGTGCACTCGATCCCACTGTCTATGCCATTGATGAAGATATTAAACAGCACTGGTTCCAATACAGACCCCTGAGGGACACCACCTGTCACCGACCTCCATCTGGACATTGAGCCGTTGACCACTACCCTCTGGATGCGACCATCCAATTCCTCATCCGCCTGACAGTCCACCCATCAAATCCATACCTCTCCAGTTTAGAGAGAAGGATGTTGTGGGGAACCGTGTCAAAAGCCTTACAGAGGTCCAGATAGGTGACATCTGGAGCTCTTCCCTTGTCCACTGATGTAGTCACTCCATTGTAGAAGGCCACTAGGTTGGTCAGGCAGGACTTGCCCTTGGTGAAGCCATGCTGGCTGTCTCGACTCACCTCCCTGTCCTTCATGTGCCTTAGTATAGCTTCCAGGAGGATCTGTTCCATGATCTTGCCAGGCACAGAGGTGAGACTGACTGGCGTGTTGTTCCATTGAAAAGCACAGGCATCTTGCTAATTCTTTGTTTTCCTGTTACAGGTCATATTTATTAGACCACCCCAAATTTGTGTAGTCAAGATGACTTTAACCATCAGGGGAAGGAGTTATGAAAGAATGAAATGCGAAAGAGGAAATTAAACCAACATTAAGTAAAACTATTGCCTGATTCCAGGGCATGTAGGCAGTAATAAGTGTCTCACATGCATTTTTATGGAACAAGTTGTTTGTTTGTTTCTTTTCTCAATAAGGTGCACATGAAAGGCATAAAGAGCATTGAAGTTTAGGGGATCTTTACTATTTAATTCAGTCTATAGGACTGCATGCATACCTTGACATTCATTGTGCTTTACATAAACTACCCCGAAGACTTTGTGTCTCACTTTTTGCGTCAGTGTAGTAAATATCTGGGGATTTTTTTCATTTAGTCTTCCCCATACCTGCTTAAAATAAACAGTTATTTATTTATTTTTGTATGAGTAAAGAGTCATTCATTTGGGAAGTTGACTAAGAGACATTTTTGAGAAACTGCTTTTCAACCCAAATGCTCAATTATATTAGACATTATATAATTTCATAATCATACTCTTTCAAGGCTCAATATGCATGCTCTATCTATGTGTAAGACGAGTTCCAGAAACTTCTAATACTTCTACCAAACACCAGAAACTCACAAAAAATATTTAGCATAAGATTTTTTTTTATTTCTTTTCTCATAAAAACATAATTTCTTTGTTTAATGCTATATAGCAAACAGAAATTAAATCCCTGCAGCACTCTTCTGTTTCCCCTTAATACTTTTTAGTCTAGGTTAACTTGGGAGGGGAATGAGGCAAAGGTATGAAATAATTTATATTAAAAAAATTCAGATGAAACAGGAAAAGGAATTCTCTTTTGCTCTTGTGTTTAGGGCATAAATTCTTGTATCACTGTCTTTCATGCTTTAACCCTCTGTGGGCTAAAACAACAATGCTGTTAAATGTATTACACACAGAATTTTGATTTTTTTTGGGTTTTGGTGTTGGGTTCTTTTTGGTAGTCATTGTTATTGAATTGGTTATATCTGATAGAGTGCGCAATCACATTATGGACATGCAAGCTGATTTTTCATCAGCCAGACATTAATAAAATCCCTATAGCATGAATTGACCTGTGGGCAATGATTTCAGTTTGCAATAAAACATCTCTAAATTTGTCCACCATCTTGAAGCCAGAAAAGTGTCATTTCCAGTGAAAATGATGTTTTGCAATGTGTTTACTGCATTTTGAAATGTGTATGTTCATAACCATTCAATTCAAGCTGGCCACCTTTGTCTTTAATTCATAACACGAAAGAGAGAGTCTCACAGCAAAATCTCTTGCTAGATTAAAAAAAGCATATCTTTATTCTGTTTGTTTTGAAAATCCAACTATATTAAGACTAAGCAGGTAGGCATGTAATTTTGAATTTTAATATTTTCATTAAAATGCAAAAAAAAAAGGCATAAAATTGCACTAACCAAGTGACAAGCTAAAATATGTAGCGTTACATTGCAAAGCAAGCCCGCCTGTCATATCTGGCAGAGGGATCTTGGCATCCATTCTGCTTTCGTCTGCATTTCTCATCTCATTGTCAATGAAGCTTACAACAGCCACCGAAATCATAGAGTAGAAGCATTTGTAAATCTGAATTCATAGGTAGACTGCATCCGAAATCTTTACAAATTGAAAAACATGTATAAAACCTTTACATATATACTTTGGTACCCAGATGCAACTATGAAAGATACCTGAGAAATTGTGTTAGTGAATTAGCATTACAATGTCAAACTGGTGGTAGAACCATATTTTTGGACAAAGGAGAAATGTCTCTGTGGTCTGAACAGTAATGGAGTCTGACCACATGTTATAAAAGAAAGCTTCATTGAGGCAGTAGGAAAGATGAGCAACAATGCACCCATATGGCGATTCACCCAACCACCASTAGCAAGCACAGGATCATAAGCGATGCCATGGCTCTGGTGGACTGCCAGGGACACGTCGTATCCAGGTTATCTGGCAGGAACAGCCATTGTGCAAATGCCTTTTGAATGCATGTAAGAGTCACGCCGCCCTTGGCTCCACCAGTGGGGGTGTGATTGGAAAGAAGCATACCCTACATGAATAATGTGGGCAGCATCCTGCCTATGCTGCTGATGTCGGGCAGGGGGCAGGGTGTTGGCAGTCTGTCTACACTGCTGATATTGGTGAAGGGGCAGGGTGTCAGAAGGTAGGGTGTCAGTCTCCCAGTTCAGTATTTTCACATCTAGTAAATACAAATTTTTCAAAAGGCAAACACTGAAACCACTAAATACATAGCAAAAATGCTATACTATCCCAGCACGTACTATGAACTGGTATTATCTGAACTGTCAGGGTAGTTTCATACTATGCAGAAACCTGTGTTACAGATATGTATAGAAACATCATGGCCTTAATTCAGCAAAGAACTTAAGTCTATCTCTTGTATCGAACTGTGAGAGGCTTTCCAAACTGTGACAATTCATGTTTGTAAAAATGTCACCTGCTTAAAAGCTGTGCTGAATGGGGTTCTGCAGAAAAAAAAACATAAGAACTAATTATCACAGCAGCGAAACTCACTTGTCCTGAATCTCCATGCAAGGTCCTCAGCAGTCAATACCCAGGATCTTAATGCCCACTGTGTAGTAAAATACAACCCACTCACTGTCTATCACTTCTGTGTACCTCCTTTGGAAAATACTTCTGCCATGTCTTTATTAAAGCACGCAATCTATTTATGCATCTTCTTAGAAGTCATCTTGCAATGATTGAAATTCCTTATAGTCCCCATGCTTTCCAGTCAGTATCTGGTCTTCAGTCTGCCTTTTCTGGGAAATATCAATTAAAAGATAATGAGAATACAATATGGGAAACCTTCAGGCTTCTTGGATGACCCTCATCTGTTTAAGAGCAAATCCTGGCAAAAGTAAAGGAAACCACCCAGATGACCCATTGATCTTTTGCCAGGACAGCTATGTTGAAGCTTGTGTATCTTAGTGATGCAACTTGATCTTTGGTAACATTTAGCTATGAAGTACTGTTGACAGGACTGTGAGACCTGGCAAAATGCCACTCACAAATTGGTATTGTTCTTTTCTCTCAAGTCAACACTGTAGGACACTGCCAGTCAACCTCTCCTTCTGTCTCAAGAAAATTGAACTGGGGAGCCCCACAGGGTTCAATCCTGTAACTTATTCTGTTCCAACCTCTTTTTGTCAATAGCTGTAGATCTGTGGATCTGGGGAAATTCTGAGGTTGTACATCTTTTTGTTTGACCCAGACAGTGTTTTCTTTCTTCAGGCTCTTTTCAGTCTGGCAGAGGTTGAGGCCTGGATGCTACCCAGTTGGCTGAAGTTCAACCCAGATAAGGCATCTGTTATAGCAACTAGTGGAGGGAAACACTTTGTTTCACTGGCAATGATGTACTAAGCTTCTCAATCAGATCAGGGTTTGTGTCCAATCAGTGTCAATGGGGGAGGCGTTGCAGAATCACCACACCTTCCACATTATTGTTTGGACTCTGTGATCCATTCACCCCTTATTTTTAATGCTTGACTTCCTCCTACTGGTGGTCTGATTCAACTCCTGGGAGTCCTTCGGTTGCCTCCAATGGGGATTGGATCAGGCTCTGTGCAGAGAGCACCTTCTTTCAGTCTTATTTAGCTGGTCCCTCCTGCATGAGGCTGGGGAGAGAGACAATGTTCCACCTGGGCTGTGAAATGTTTGCAGGGTATAAGGCATGCATGTGAAGTTGAAACTGCTAACCATACTCTAAAAGCCAAAGTTATCCTAAAAACAAATTCCAAGCTTGACTTCCTGTCATGTTGGAGGTGGTTATCTCACGGGAAAAAATCATCAGAGAGGTAAAAGCCAGGCACTCTCTTGAACTGACTTGAAACAGAAGCATATTCATCTATGACCATGTCTACGCCTAGACAGAATTCCAAATGACATCTCTTTGCTCCTGTTTTCTGCTGATGGTGAACTGTAATACCCCAGGCATTTAGCCGACTGCTCACTTCTTTCAGTGTTCTCTCTTTCTTTAAAGCTTCATACACAGATGAGGGCATGGAATCTTCCCTTWTCATTATAAAATATTGCTGGCATAATTTCAGACATAAAAAAGTGCACCTAACTGCCACATGTAATAAAGAGTACATTTGTCTTCAAATATATTATTTTTCAGATGTTTCAGGACAACCTATAAAAAAGGTGGATTGCAATAGTTACTGTATTAAGTTATGAAGATACCTTTAACCTTTTTTCAAGAAAGGAAAATCCTATGCTTTCACTTTTGGTAACAGTATTGGTCCTTTTTCTCCATTATCCTGTATGTCATGCAGTCACAGAAGAATTAATTCAGCTCACTAAATATTAGGTGTTCAATGTGATTTGAGACGTTGTAAGATACTAAAACATCTACATGGCAGATATGATTGAAGTCTTCTGGGAGATGTATTTGCTTCTTGAAGGCTGAAGGCCTTTCAATGTTACTACTATGACATTGAAAAAATACAGGACAAAAATTCAAACAATTCAAAAGTTAGGCAAGTGGATAACCTTTATGCCTTTTGATACTATTCCTTTGATTGTTTTGAAACTTCTAATCGTAATGCATTTTAAAGTGGGGCAGTTTTAATGGTGATGTTAATTAAACCCAGTTACTGATGAAAAACTGCTCAGTTTTTAATTTGTATCCTGAAATAAGATTAATCTCTTCTGACTTAGATGTTTACAGTGTAAATTTCAACATCCAAGACAGGTCTTGAAATACAGTCAATGGAGAGAAATAAAGCACTTCTTGAATGAGAATMATCAGATTTGTTTTAAGCACCTTTTTAGGATGAGGAGAATCACTCTTTATGTCATACTGTGATATCATTGCCTCTTTCCAGCTTTCCTCCCCAAACTGCCGCTTGGTCCTACGAAATGAGTAACCAATGCTGGACGATCTGCTATGGCTGTCCTGAATGTGAATTTGAAATTCTGACAAATCAGAGAGACTGAGATATTATTCAATGCTGTCCTCATAATCAGAATAGAAGAGCAAGTTTTCTCAAAGTAGAGGAAAAAAACAAAACACAAACATCCAGAGATCAATGCTATATATTTTTGGATACACCAACATGCAATCCTTCCTTCTACCTGCATCCCTTGCAAAATTTCTGACATTGCCTTTTCATGCTGCCCTGGTACTTTGATTTACTTTTCTTTTTCTTTTTTCCTTAACGTATTTTAGCACAAATTGCTTTTTGAAGAATTCACCAATGGTCTCACCTAAAGGTTTGTTCAGTTTCAAGATGGTGTCTTCTTAACCAATAAAAATACTTGATGTGGCTTTATGTTGTGTGTTTAACTGGATGAGATCCCTTGGGTAGAAACGTAGGTAGTTTTCCCATGTATGTGTATCACATCTTATGCTCTCAGCACCGTCCCAAAAATATTTTAACGGTGACGTAATGATGGTAGTTTACAAAGTGTTTGTCTTTAATGTTACATAAAGGCAAAACTGCTGCAACTGGGTGAAATTATGATTCATCAAATATTCCAGAAAAAAAAATATCGTATTGTCATTTTCATTCCAGTCTATGACTGTATTGGCAACAAGATCAAAAACCGAGAAAGACATACATGCTACCTCTCCTTCTTTCTTCCAATCTGTCAGGCTGAAGACATCACTGCAGAGCTATCAAGACTTGTCAGTTTAATTTGTTTGGGTTTGGTGGGGCTTTTCTGTGAGTGTTCTTACTTTGCTGTTGCTGCTTTTTGATTTTATAATCTTCACACAAAGTTGCCCTAAACATCAGAGCACAGCAGAAGAGATTTTTCTCCTGTCCTCTGAGGGGTCTGGAAATCTAGAGACACTAGCCTTGCTATCTATACGGTCTATATCTTCTAACATGTGAGTTAGAGATCTCTAGAGTCATGTAATACTGCTTCAGCACAAAAAACCAGTTGCTAATAATCCGCCACTACACAGTCAGTCTTCAAAGCAGGATGGTTTTGAATAAGCACAAAAGACCTGACACTAGTCTAACACAGAGACACCTTTGCTACCAAATTACATATTGGGAGAAGAGAATGTTTACTAAATATTACAGGTGGCAAGAGATGGTAGGGAAGATCGTTGCAATGTCAGAAGTGTGCCTTTTGCTCTTAGTGCCTATTTTTGTCTTTTTTTTGTTTGTTTGTTTGTTTCACTTAGTGTTGAGTGCTACTAAACCTCTCAGGTGTTCTATTACATGATGTACTGTGCTAACAAACAATACTGTTGGAAGGCTGTCGTTTTTTTTAAGCCACCAACTTGAAGTGTGACTGCAGCTCACAGTATGCGGTAAGCATAGCGAGGTCTTAAAAGCACTAAAGGTGATTAACTGCCACCTCCTTCTTCAGCACATCAGTCAAAAGTAATCTTACAAATATTCCAGGCAGGATAACATCTAGCTTCTTCTCTTGTGGATACAGCACTGGTGACAGTGTTTGACTTGGCAAGCTCGATAGTGTTTGCAGTTAGAGTAGTATCCTGTGCCAATGGCATGTTGCACTCCAAATAGCACAGTCTACATCAACTGCTTAAAGGACTACAGTGCTGTCGTTCTTAACCTGACTTTGCCAATGACTTCTGTGAATTGCCTAAAGCAATATTTTTCTGGTGTGATATCAATTCTATTTTCAAATTTCATTTATGCTTAGATTCACAAAAGCTCCTAGGTACCCAAAGCAGCACTTTCACAGAATTCATGCAACCCAGTCCAGCCACAACTCCTCCTCTCAGGTGCTTGGAAATTTATAGATGCCCATATTTTCACTATCTTTGGAAACCGACTGTGTACTCCTGTACACATATGGGCACATATATCATGGTTGGGCATTGCAGTTTCCTGTTTATTTCTATTATAAACCTATTTCATATATTACCTATCTCTGTAACTAATTTTTATAGCAATAAATTCACCACAAAACTGAAGAAATCACACCCACAYCTTAAAGCATGTCACTGCAGTTTTATATGTACTATTTCTGAGAACAGAGAGAAAGCAAGCAAAGATAGACATGACTGTAGATAAAGGAGGCACTAACTAGGAAGATGAGACTTGGATTCTGATCCCTGTTTCTACACAACTTCGTTTTGTCTAAAACCAGCACTGAACAACATTCAGAGTAGGGACAGGTGTCCCTTAATCTCATGTCATTGACAGAAGTCCTCAAAAGTAATCATGATGCTTCTGCTTTCCCATCACCCAGACCTTGATTTCCTTCACGTATCCTTTGTGAGAGARCTTGCTGCAGGAGTCTTTACAAACCCAACTGCAATAGGAGTACGAGAATGTGAGATTGAGTACCAAACTATTCAGCAGCGTGCCATGACAGCGTGTCTTCTCAAAAAACATTTAGTTATTCACAGGGTTTGGTGATATGTAAGTCATGATTTTGGAGATCTTGGCAGTGTTTAATTTTTGGACTTCAGGATATACACACAGGTGAACATGAGCACAAATTTCATACAGGCATCAAAACTGCTTAAAAGTTTTTAAAAAAATGGTGCCCTGAGTTTAAATACATCTTCTATATGAAAAACAAAATGTCTTCCTTATATGACATGCAGATACTACACTCATTAAATTGTGTAGAGCATATAGATGTCTGCCTCTTCAACTGTAGAATAGATATGATAGCAGCAAAAATTGACTTTTACTCCTTGTTTTCTCCTCATTTCCTGTATTGGGCTCTAGAACACTCTCTGTAGGTTATAAAGCAACACAAGCAAGAGATTTTAAATAATAATACAATGGAAGAAATACTTAAAATTGCTATTTTCATTTGGAAGCAGCCCAGAGCTGCTGCAGAAACACATAGAATAAATCTGTGAGTATTCAGGATGGATGGATCCAGATTTTCAGCTTACAATTCTCTCATATAAAATAGATATGAAAAACTAGACTCCATAAACCAGCAAAGGTATGACTAAAGCCTTTTACTAGAATGCTGTCCTCCCTCCCCCCAGCAACTGCTAAGATCTCTAATTAATAGCTTAAATAACACAAACAGGGTATCAGAACATGAGCAACCCTGTCTGTACCAAGCAGCTGAATTGTCATGGTGCAATACTGCAGCCCCACTTCTCATCTTACTGTATATTGTCTACTTCTCTCTTTTCTACAAGGAAAATGTCTGGGGGATGGAACCTCTGGTCCACTGGTCTTGCTCACAAGCTTGGTATAATACAGTTCAGTATCAGAAAGCAGCCATTTCTGTATTGTTCGGTTATCTTGTCACTCCCTCTTTGCTGACAGCACTCAACCCTTCCAGTTAGTAACTGCATTACATACCCCACCTTGAATAAGAATAAAACAGGAACTCAACTTTAAAAATTAAACTATTCTTTTRTCAAGACAATAATTTCAAAGGCGCTAAAATTTATGCACGTCCTGCGAACAAAATCTGGCTTCTGTATGTAACTCTGGTCTTCTCCAAACTTATAGGATATTCAGCTTCAATTTCTCACATCTTCACATTTAGTTAATCTCTTATATTGTGACCAAATAGGCCTCAGATGAGAGAACATTCTGTTACTTAATTGTTCCTGCAAATTCTTTTATTCTCCTTGGTGATGATATAATAAATGTTAGAACTAAACTGATGTTTCTATCTTGGCAATCAAAGACACAATAAATTAATATCCATGAAGAAACTTGACAATTCAAAATATAGAATAAAATCTTGGTCTGTGAATCAGCAAGGATTTCATTCTTTTATTCAATGGACCTGMAAAATTAAGAAGTACTTACATTAGATGCAAGGGCTTTAATGTTTCAACATTCTATTTGTCTATTAATCAAAATGCATTGATCAATGTAAAGTATTAAATCACTGCACAGAAAAATAGATATTAGAGTATTTTACAGCATCTGCTACTTTTTTTATTTCCATAAATGCTTTACTGATTATTGTTAAATATCCTATGTGCATGCTTAAACTCATGATGCTTTAATTTACTTCAGATTGTATTAACATGAATGAGAAGGTATTATAAGATGCCTTTAATTGAGTTCAAATTGGTTSACTGGACATAAAATGATGTTAAATGAAATTTTAGTTTACAGCTAAGTAGTTTATTATTTGGCTGCAAACCAAATTGGCTCAAATTGTTAAAATTTAAACATCAAAACAAGTGAAGGTGAAAGTGGAAAGAAAGTTAGCTGCTTCTGGTGTGTGAATTCACATGTTTAGCTTCTGTTTGTACTGTACTTGTTGATAATATCAGTACAATGAACTTAAGAAAAATATCTTAGATGAGAAATTAAATTTATGACCACAATAATAGAGTTATTTTAGGTGCRGTGAACCTTTCTACCTTTACTGAAGTAGAGGCTTCTTTAAGAGTAAATATATTAACATCTACATAATATTGAACATTGTGATCTGAACCCTTGGAATTGTTTCGTACATGATAACTACTACAGGTTATGGAGAAGAGGAAGAAAATGTATGAATTACTGTTTCATCTAAGTATCCTATGGGTATAGCATTAGGATRTATTTGCAGTTAGCACATTAAACAACAACCTATCAGATTGTTCTGACATCATCTATACTGAAAATATTTTAAAATTGTCCTGGTTTGGGCTGGGATAGAGTTAAATTTCTTCCTAGTGCTGTGTTTTGGATTTAGTGTGAAAATAATGTTGATAACACACTGATGTTTTAGTTGTTGCTAAGCAGTTTACTGGTCAAGGACTTTTCAGCTTCCCATGCTCTGCCAGRTGYACAAGGAGCTGGGAGGGAGCATAGCCAGGACAGCTAACCCAACCGGCCAATAGGGTATTCCATACCATATGATGTCATGCTCAGTCTATAAATAGGGAGTGTGATCCAGGAAGTAGCGATCACGGCTCCATTATCAGTCAGCGGGTGGTGAGCAATTGCATTGTGCATCACTCATTTTATATATTCTACCCTTATTATTATTATTATCCCTTCCTTTTCTGTTCTATTAAACTGTCTTTATCTCAATCCACAAATTTTACTTTTTTTTCGATTCTCTCCCCCATCCCACTGTTGGGGGTAGTGAGCGAATGGCTGTGTGGTGTTTGGCTGCCTGCTGGATTAAACCACAACAAAAATGTAGCTGTTATAGCTAGTTGTTTTCTGCTTTGCACRTTCTATGGTGCTTACAGCTGCACAAATTAGGTGTGAGAAGTAGATGAAAGCATTAGGAAGGTATGGGACTGTGGAGGGAAGGGTGACTTTTCTTGTCCTTGGTCAAACTCTACTTTCTTTCTATAATGTGGAGGACAAGGAAGTCCACATCACTGCTAAAAAGTAGCTCTTGCATTCCCTAGGGGCACACTCTGACACTTAGGAGAACAGTTTCCCACATTCACTACTCTGGAGTATCCTGTCAAGTAGATACCCTGGAGATTCCACTGTTTTTTAAAAAATAATTCTTTGTGAAAGTTGGGATTTTATTCCAAACTGAAAATTTAGAAATATAAAAATAATCTGAAAATAATGTTCTCTCTCTTTACTGCGTAAGGATTATGGGCATTGTTAGATTCAACTGGTTTTAGATGTTAGAAAGTTACCCAATTGCTGGCTTTATAATATTAAAATAAATAGAATAAAAGGTGCTTTGATAGCGTGAACTATTAGGCTTCTGTTTTCTTAACATTAGACAACTTTAGTGGTAGTACAAATTCACTAAACAACTTACAAAAAGGGGATCCAAATCTTTTATTGATAATAGGCAGTCTTACCAGAATCTACCCTGCTATGTAAACCTCAGTCCAAATACATTTCTATCCATAGTACACAGAAATAGCAGCAGCCCGTTTCTTGTAGGACCTCTGAGTAGGTRAAGCCTGGTATGCCATACATTTCAAACATATACTCTAAATTGTACTAAGATGACCTTGCCTATGACAATGAAAGACACTATACCTCTGTCTCCACCTACTCCACTGGTCTTTGCCAGGACCTCATGAGAGGAGGTCAGACAGAGAAGATGGTTATGAATGCATCCTAGAAGACTACAGCATCATGTGCTATAAGGAAAAAAGATTTATAAGTAGCTTAAAYATAGATTACGTAATAAATTCAAAGCAAATTCAGGCTGCCTCTGAGGATAATAGGGATGCCAGACATCGAATTTAAGGATTATTCTGGATTAAAGCTACTCTCAGGAATGGGCACCTTTGTCAAAATGTACGAGTAATGCATGTGACGACCATTCTTTAAAATACATAAACACATTTCTATTCTATTCTAGGAACTGTATTTGGAATGCACTTCCCATGCATACTAGAAACTTCAGATTTKCAGAATGATATCTGAAAAAAATGAATTATTTTTTAGCTTAGGAAAATTTTACAATGCCGTGTGTGGTTATTTTCTTATTGCAAGCCCATTTTAAAAATCTGTCAAAGGGTTAAAATGGCTGTATTTCTGATAGCATATAAGGAATTGGTTTTTATTAAACTGCAATTTCATTCAGTAGAAGTGTTTTGTTATTAGAACACACAAAGTAAGCCTTTTTATAACAATTAATATGCAAAAATGATACAATAAGTTACAAAATAATTAAAATGCTGTTCCAAGCTGTAGCAATAACAGTTGCARATTTTCAACATTTTTATTGTAATAGCTCTGCTCATGATACTGAAATATGAGCTGTATTGCTCTTTCTTCTATAATAACTCTATAATTTCAGATGTTTATAAACCAGTCATAGAAAGTCTGCTTCTGGTTGTCTTGGAATATGTAGTTCAAAACTGAATTTAGGAAAGGAAAGAAAAGAAAAACTTATTAGAACTGGTTTGATTGCCTTTGATATTAAAGCTTTTTCCTAACACAATCAATACTCTTCACTGCTGGAGGAATGATTGGATAAAATACTACCTCTAAGTGCGTATGTACAGGATCTGGCCTTGAAGTTTGGTGTGGGCTATAAATACAGTGTATAGTGCCAGATGAATCAATTTGGTTTTCGTTTCGGTCTTATTGTCTGTAATTTGAGAATTTAGACATTATGTGAATTGAAATAATTTGTGCTTCTGGCCTGAGCAGTTAACAAACATATATGATATTTAAATAGAAATTCTAAACTGATAATGTTTCCTTACTTACAAAAAGGGTATGAATGTCCATTTAGCTGGCAAGTGGAAACACAATTGTAGGAGTTATTTTCTTTGTCCACAACTGGAAGGCTTTTACTTTTAGGATTCATCCTTTAAAATTTTGTCTAAGATTTCGCTTTGTTTTGTTTTGTTTTGTTTTGTTTTGTTTTTCTCTAGGTGCTTATACTATACAAGCTTCACTTTTCCTATGTTTCTTGCTGCTTTGCTTTGTCAAGAAATCATGATCAGTTATCGTCTTAAATTTGATGCCAAATTCTGCTGCATTTGTTCTTATTTGGTAACCTTAAAAAAAAGATAGTTTATTTTTTGGCTTGAATCTGGATCTGGCATCTTCAAAGTTAAAAATGAAACTGATTTTTTTTTTTTTTTAACATAGCATATTTACCAACCTGCTTTTTTTTTTTCTTCTGAATTAATCATTCTACCTTGTTGCTAAGAACTTCATATTAAACTAACTCCTATAGGCCTACCGTGAAATGTAAAGGAGAGTTCCTCTATTCACAGAAAATACAGAACATTCCCTTATCCATTCACACAAATAGTTTTCTGTGATTTAAATTATTGTTTTTCAAATTCAGTTAAAGTTAGTAATAAAATACAAATAATAAAGGTTTTACTGAAAATATAGGGTTTTTTCTACAGAAATAATTTAAGGAAAAACATGTGTGTCAAAATTTGTGGTTAAATAACTTCACAACTAGTTATATTTCCAGATGTAATGATTGTTCAGTGAAAAAATAATTAGTTGAATTATAGGTTTGAAAGTTTTTTGAAAATATGTAAAAAATCTTACTGTCCTTAAGCAAAGCCATTGATTATATAGGATAATAAAACAAAAGAAGTGAACAGATATRAAGAGTTTTCAATATTACAGGATTTACAAATTAGGCTATATTTTTAACATTTAGGTAGAAATAAAGATCTAGACAAACCAGTTTGACTACTGTGATAKTTGGCAGCTTTGGACCAATACTTCTCATAAGCAAATGTTTCATCCCCTGTATCACACACATGGAAATCCAGTTGGGACTCAAAAGTAAAGTTGTCTGCCAAATGACCAATTCCATGCAAAGAATGTTACTGCTATATTACAAGTCAGAATGTATTTCTAAGTAAAAGGGTGCAGCAATTCAGGCTGACATTTRTATACTAACAAATCTTTTAGTATAGTCACTACAATGTGTACTTAGTCTTTTTTGAGTTTAGTAAGTCCGTTGCTGTGCTTTTCAAACCTGAGTGATCCGAAGAATCTTCACGTTTAGGAACAGATGCCCACACATACACCATCAGGTTTTTTTGGCCTGGTCATTCTGTCCAAATATGATTGCAAATTTCAATTTCAAATTTGAATTTTGCTTCATCAGTTCTATTCTGTGCTATTAAAACTTAACTTTGGACTTTAACAATACTTAAAACTGTCAACTTCCTCTATGTTTAATGTCATGATCTTGCAGTTCCTTTTTTTTCCACACAGCAGAGAAACAATGCAGCTAGTATCTGCCTTTGGTTTTTGCTCTAAGCTTCACTATACCTAAAAGTTTATTACAGTTTTCAAAATAATAGACACACATGGCACAATCAAATTTTATTGAATTACATTAAATTGACATATTTACTACCCTGTAACTTAAAACCCACTTCACATATTTGTCATAGCTCATTTATAATCACAGTAAGCAAACAGAATTCTAGTGCTTAAGCCTTCAGAGAACAAGAAATCATTGCACTGTCYATTTCAAGGTCAGCTTCTGATCATCTGCTTTGTATTCACCATGACAAAGGGTAGTTCTCTATTCAAAGTTTCTTATGTAATGGAGCATGGGGTTGGTAGGGGCTGCTGGTTTCTCAGGCCAGTTTTCTACTATTCATATAATGTTTTTTCATAAGATACTAGATTTCATGTTATAAGATGTCAGGGTGTTTGCTCTTGAGACACTGTCAGTATGTTGCTCTGAAGCCTATTACTCTGATGCTTAGAAATTCCAATAAAAGAGAATCACTCACTGTATGGCTTTGCCATGCCTGTGATAGGAGAATATTTGACAGGAACCAGGAATTAGAGGGTATTGTAACTTTGTGAAGTATTCTAATTTGTATGGGAAAACCTTCCTTAAGCAAAATGACCCAGATTTTCTAGTGTACAATGATAAGAAAACAGAGGCAAGAGAGAGAATCCCAGAAGATGCCCTCTGTGCAGTCCCTAGCCACACACACACATTTGAATGGGATTTCAGTATATATAGCTGCTATAAAACCAAATCATTATATAACTTTGTATGCATCCCAGCCTGGTATTTACTACTTTAGACATTTGAGAAGCTGTATGGATGGAATGCAGCCAGGCATATATTTAAACAGATTTATCTCCTGCCCATTTATGATGGGATCCTTCTTCTGGTATTCTTCAGGGGAAAGGATATAAATCCACAAGGARAGAGATGCAATTGTCCAAAAATCCCACAGGGAAGTAGGGAAATGACATTGGCATATTATTCTGTCTTTATCAGTAGAGTGCAAAAATATCCACAGTAATTTTTCTTACAGCTGAGTTTTCTTATCGATAAAGAAACAAACTTAATCATCTTCCTTTCGAACCTTACTAAGTTGCTCACCCCATAACATGATTCTTCACTTTATAGAATGGAAGGGGATGTTACTTACAAACTACCATACAACGTGTATGGAAATGGAGTGTATCAAATCAGTTCAGCTCCTTCCTCATTTATTACCTATATAAGTTTAGGTATGATTTTTTTCCTGCCCCAAATGATTTTAATTTGGATAACATCATGACATAAGTTACAACCTGCTGAACAATTTAATACTTGAAATTATATAGCTATTAAAATACTCCTTCAAGCCATGAACAATAAGTAAACATTTTGTGCACCTGAGAACATAAATGTAAATCTAGCATTTCATTATACCTTTAACTAAGAAGTTGTTTTTATTTTTCACGCTAATATGTTCCACTATTTCAGTTAAAAAACAGAAAAATTATTGTGCCCAATTTTTCCAGTTAATTAGCAAGCAGAAATCTTGATGAACAGCCGGTATTTTTATGATACCCGTGAATAGTTCTATCTACCGTACATGCTTATTTCTATTATCTTCCCAAAAATCTATGAGCAGAAAGCAGCTGCATGCTGGGTTATTGACAGGATTAAAGGAAGCACACAGATAAAAGAAAACAATGTGCTTGGGGAAATAATTCTTTTTGCCCATAAAATATAAATCACATATTCATAATTGGAATGTGCTTTGGGATTTCTGTTCTTCCTACACTACATAAATATCTGCAGTGCTACTGCATTTCTTGAATAGAAAGGAAAAGAAAAAAGTCTTTTTAAAAGAAGCGTAAGAATATATTCTTGATTTTTTCCTTTACTTTGCCTATGCTATGTGTTACAATATCACTGAGATACTGTACTTGCCTCTCAAAGCAAGTTCTGTAATATCAGAATTTCATGAACTTTTCAAAGTATCATCAAAGAGGCAGTAATGCATCTTACCAAAGAGAGAGGCACACAGAGCCAAAGTACAGCTGTGCAGACCCTTCCAGAAAAAACACTTATTTGTTTCATTTCTTGTACAAGTATTTAATCATTTATTTGTTGACACTTATAACAGCTCTCATTAAAATCAACATTATCTTATCTGAGCATCTAGCAGTGGAATTATGACTCAAGCTAATATTGACTCAATAACTTCATGGAAGTAATTTGAAGAAATCACTGGGTAAAATGTGAAATAAACAGCCCTAACAGCAACATCTGGATCCAGGACTATCTTTTCCTGGTTGCCTTCTATAATCTGTGAACAAAGTCTTCCGTTTTTTTACTTTCCCTCTTTTACAGGGCAAGTTGTGCATTCTTTTCTGCAGAGCTCRGTACCTCTGAAGACAGCTGCTGCCTGGTCATGCTGGGGCATGGGCAGCTTGCTGGGGAGGGCATTGGGGAGTGTTGGTTCCAATTCTTTCAAAGAGAAGGGGGGAATGAACTTGGATCTCACCTATTTCGGGGCAATGTTTCAACTGGTAAAGTATAATGTACAAGCTCTGCAAAGCTATCACTGCCACTCACTGCCTGCTGTGTTTTAGAAGAGTAGGTCTGTCTGAGCTTTCAGAAAAAAGAAAAGGCTCAGCTGCGTTCCTTTGAAAGAGGGATCAGAAGGAGATGCAACCATTAGACAAGTAATCCATAAAGATGGACAACAGTTAAGACTCCATCCTGTCCTCAGTATGTCCCTGCTGGATGGCTATAAGTAGATCCCCTTTCAGCAGCCTGATTTCCTGGGGGCTGTTCTGTCACCTACAATCTTTTCTGTGTATTGTGTATGGATCCTGTGATTCCAACACAGGGCTCTGCATTTCAGATGGCTCATATGGAAACAGTAGGCATTTGAATCCCTGATATTATGGCACTTAAATCTCTATTTAAGTAGTTACTTAAAGTAACTCGGGTACCTAACTTTAAGCACTCCTCCCTTATTATTCTTTTTCTTTCTTTCTGTGTCTTTTCTTTCAAATGTCCTTTTTTAGTGTAAGTTTTGACTGCAGGAACATGCTACAGTTCCACATTGTTAGAAACATATCAGTATTTTCATAAAAAATAAAATATAATTTGGGTGGTTTATAACATAGTTGTAAAAAATTAGCTTCAGTAGAAACATGATATATATATGGCCTGCTTGGCTCAAGGGGAACACAATGTTCAGTAAAGCAGCAAGTATTTTTTCCTTCAGAGAACATGCTTAGGTATATGTGGTGAGCTTTTTGAGGTCATAARAAATGGAAGAGTACCAGTGACCAGAATACCTAATAAGTCCACCCACCATAGTTTGCTGATACCTTCAACCTTGACCTAAAATAGTTCAGGTCATTTTCCTAACAAAGCTACCCAGTAGTGCAAAATAATCCACATTTATTGTTGGACTTTGTAATGGGTGAATTTMATGTACTGTTCACTGAGACCACCAAACATATGTGACCTTGAGCAGATTTTATATAAGGAATCCAAAGCAGAAAAATAACTAGATGAAAATAAAATGCAGTATGTCCCTATATCAGACTTTCAGAGATTTTCATACTGAACTGACATTATTTTCACACGTGATTTGGAAAGTAGACTGACGAGTTCCGGTTTAATTCCTGGATTGGTAGAAATGGATCCCTAGAAAGTCTGTCTGAAGCCTGGGAGAATTCTCCCATGAGAAAATGAAGGTGAAAGCAGTAGGTTGTTTTTCTCAGACTCCCCAGAAGGTTTGGTGTGTGATGATATTTGCAACATAAACCCTTGTGAAAGTTCTGGGCATTACTGATGAATTTAGGATTTGCAAGGCAAGGGATTCAGGCAAGCCAGAAAGTTTAAATCATGCTACAATCCACCCTATCCTTTACAACAGACCAAAAAACCCAGGAGAATACAAAGATGAGTTAAGTCTACCTTTGCTGTGTCTTCCCTGAGGCTGCATACTATCTGCATTTTGAAAACATAGTCTTACTCAATGTGCTTTAATAATGTAAGAAATTACATGAAGAACTGCTTCTTGTTTTATGCACTAAAAAAAATCCTATCAGCTCAGATTGATAAAAACAGTTAGGCAATTAATATTATTCTATATACATATCAATCCTAATCTGACCTAAAAGCATCGTGTACACCCTGCATCACTTTTTGAGTTTTAGTAATTTGAGTTTATGGCAAATGCTAGGAAAGCCCATGTGTTCAGCTATGCAGTTGGCTGTTTCTCCCTACTTCCGATTTTGCAGAAGTCTTTCTACATATATCTAACACAATCCTGCTTCTGTCATAAAAGAAGAAACTTGGCTGAGATGATTCCATTCTTAGTGGCTTAATGTTACCTCCCTGGTTCTCACAAGCACTAGTCTCTTACTGTGTCCTCTCTTGTATTTTTCACATGAAGAAATCTCCCAAGGAGCACTGTAAGGTACTGGCCAGAGGGGATTAAGCAGGAGCAGGCAGAATAGAAATGTCTGTGTGAAAGACTTTTGCGGCAGCCCATTATTCCTGGGCTTATTCTGCGAGAATAGATATGGAGTCTAAAATACAACACAAATAATTGATCTGAAGACATCTGTGGCATGTGAAACTCGAGTTCTTCACTGAATTGATCACTTCCCATGCTCATACAGAAATATCAGAATTCTAATACAAGGGCATCCAACATTAACGTGAGATAATCTTTCTACTCTCCTGTCTTTTGTGTAGTGATATCAAAGAAGCCTGAGACTACAAAAAGTGACATCAATATTCAGACTATAACTTCTGTTACAAGAGTCAATAAATAATTCAGGATTACATTTGGAATTCAGTTCTTAGAACACCATGCTGTGCCTATCACACTTTCTTTTGGTGGTGGTGGTGTAGCAGTAGGGAAGCCTGGTGGCACTTTTTTTGAAGTTTTGCAGGAATCATGACAGTGCTGCTGTGTGGTGCAGCAGGAAGCTTTACTTTACTTTTAGGACTCTGAAAAAATGACATTTCTTTACACAATTTAATCAATTAGCATTGGTTAGAAAATGAGGAAAAACTCAGGCTGGAAATTGAAAGAAATGAATTATTAATCATTCCAGAAAATGGGGAGTCATGGTACAATGGGCTGAAGGTAACCTAAGGCTAGACCCTGGAATAAGTTTGCACCAATGTGCATAGGTCAGATGTGATAAATGATCTGAGCAAATTAATGCAATATTGCTACATGCACTGAACTTGTTAAATAACAGTAGGAAGAATGACAAAATTACTGGTTTCTCAAATTCAGATATTCAGATTAAATCCATGCTCTCTTTTTGACTCCATAAAAACTCCAACTGTTGAAGCCTGCCAGTACATAAAGAGAGAGTCAGCGTTGTTGGAATACAACAGGGTAAGAAGTATATTTTATGTCCTGAAAAACGTACTAGAACCTTCCTGGAATGAGGACATACATCACATTGCTTGGGAATCCTATGAAAGGCTAAAAATTGAAACAATTATTAGAAAGGACATTCCACAAAAATTGTGACTGCTGATTCAGAGTGCTTTGAGAATATCCACAGGGAAGTGCTGCATAAAGCAAGCCCCAGGGAATTTAAATAAATGGACTGGAAAAACAGGACAAGGAAAGAAAAAAAAAGAAGAATTAAACATTCTCTGCTGAACTCTGTATAACAATAGGTAAGTGTAGAAAGATGACAATGGCTACTGGATTTTAAGATTCTGTTTCAATATATCGGATCTCTTCACACGTAGAGCTTTGTGAACCAAAAGAAATAACACTGAAAGCAATGATGACATGTGTTATAAAATTATGTGAGCCGGAAGATAATTGTGTCTAATATTTTCATCCTGGTGCGGGAGAACTGCTAATGAAGGTTTCTAAGCCAGTTCCAGCAGATGGAATATATGCATGTAGGATACTGTGGGCCCATCACATGGTGGAACCAAAGAACTGACACTTTTCTTCAGTGAGAAAATCCTTACGGGTGGAATTTATGTTGAGAAGTAACTGTGGATGTGGTGGACTGTAAATACTAGGCACCATGTTTACTCAAGATGGTGTACGTCTACACACGTACAATAATTCTGAGTCTGCAGATAACTAAGGTGAAAGATGAGAATTTCATTTGGTTAGGCAGCATGGGAGAAGAGAGAGAAATTTAGTAGTTTTCTAGGGCTTGGACTCCTAAGCACTTCTCTGAGTACCTAAGTGGAAGATATTTTGAAATAATGACAACAGAGTACTAAATTTTTCGATTCCTAGCAGGACTGCATAGAGTCTTTCATATCTTCTCATACTGGGTGTCCATGGCAAGGTTTTGGTAGCAGGGGGAATGCAAGGGTTGTCTCTGTGAGAAGAGGTCAGGGGCTGTCCTGTGCTGGACACAGCCTGACCAAACGCAGGCCATGGCTGAGCAAAGTTTGTGGGGCTTCTGTGAAAATGTATTTAAGAAATGGAAAAAAAATGAGGCACAAGCAGAGAGGAAGGAAAAAAAAAAGTGAGGAACAGCAGAGGGGACATCAATGTCAGAGGAAGTGCTCCAGGTGCTGGAGCAGGTATTTCCTGCAGCACACGGAGGACTCCACACTGGAGCAGATGGATATTCCCAAAGGAACTGTGGCCCCTGGAAAACCCACACTGGAGCTGATTTTCCCTGACAGGATGGCAGCCCATGCTGGAGCATAGGAAAGTGTGAGGAGGAAGGAGAAGCAGAGAGAAATGGCTGGGTACTGACTGTAACCCCACACCCCAGTACCTCTGCACAGCTTGAGTGGGGCAGTCTGGAGTGAAGGAGTGAAGCTGAGCCTGGGAAAAAGGGAAAGAAAGGTGGGGGGTTTTTAATATTTGTCTTTTTGCTTCTCATTACCCAATTCTACAATTAAATATCCATTTTAATTGGCAATAAATTAAGTCAATTTTCCCCAAGTTGAGTCTACTTTTCCTGCAACAGTAACGGGCAAACAATTTCCTTGTCATCATTTCAACCCACGAGCTTCATCGTTCCTCCATTTTTTTTCTATTTTCAYGCCTCATCCTGCTGAGGGAAGGAGGGAGGGAGCAGCTGGGTGGCAGTTTGGCTTTTAACCAAGGCTAACCCACCACATCGCTAGACAAATTCAAATCTATACTTGTTAGCATTGTAGTTACCTCAACACTACAAAAATAATGCTTTTATGACATGCATTTTTGTTTGTTTGCAAATTTGATCGCAGTAGAGGATTTTTGCTGAGTTTAAATGATAACATTATCTAGTCACATATATCTTCGCAAGTTTTTAAAAAGAAACAAATATGGAATCTGTCAAAAATCTTTTAAGTAGCTCCATCTCTATATGAAATACGATATGACTGTAGCTGTTGGCAGAATGGAACTAACATCTGCAGCACTTTGCAGCAACTTGTTGCGATGTTCCTCCAGTACATTCATCTGGAAATTCTCCAAGATGTCAACCACATCTGTGGTGACTGGGGATCTGTCATTGGAAAACATTCAACATACTGCAGACACAAGCCATTTTCCCTGCCAGAAAGGCCAGCTCTAGCTGATGTATCAACAACTATATTTTGTCATAAAAAAAGTTTTGAAAAATGAAATCAAAATATTGATTAACATGCAGCGGGGGTTACATGTTTGTTGCATAGTATAGTTTTAAGAAAAAGATAGCAAAGTAAACAGTGTTCTCCATTTCACTGACATTTATGGACAGAAGGCACACATCTTCAGGTGTCTGGATAACTGGYATTAGCACTGTGCAAATAGTTGTGGAGTTTCTTTCTTTAGTTTAGTAACTACATTTATATTTATATACATATATATACACTAACAGAATTACTTGAATTAGAAATATGGAACTTTTGTGGTAAATAATATAAATCACATTTCTTATACATGTAAATCATATTTCTTATTCAAAATAAACATTTTGATTGGCCAACAGCTAATTACTTGTATTTAAAAGCAATCAAATGGTTTCACTGCAGCCTGGGCAGGGAAAGACATGAGTGTTTTAGAATCTGCTACCCAAACCAGGAGGGAGAGGGCAGCTGAGGCTATGCTATGTCTAGCTATACGATTTAGATGTTCCTATGGAAGCTAAGGGACATGGATTAAAATCACCCACTTGTTTTATTAAAAACAAAGATTTACAACAACACTATTTTTGCTCTTTCTCCACCCATTGTGCTAGCCACTAAACTATAGAGCATCCTCAAGCAGGGCTTTTTTTGGTCCTTGCTGCCAAAGATGTCCTGCTTTAAAGAAAATATTCCAATTCCCATTTGGTCAAATTAAATCTGATGATATAATGTAGCAGTAAGGGTACAGAAAAAAACCTCTTTATGTTGGAAAACTGGATTATTCCGGTGTATTCAGTGTTTAAGAAGCAGTTGGACAATGCCCTTAATAATACGCTTTAACTTTTGGTCAGCCCTGAAGTGGTCAGGCAGTTGGACTAGACGATCATTGTAGGTCCCTTCCAATTGATATTATTCTGTTCTATTCTATTCTATTCTATTCTATTCTATTCTATTCCTGAGGCTGAATTCCTTCTGTACTCCAGATACACACTGTAACTACCACAACAGGTCTGTTTTGTTAACAATACCAAAATTTTGGTGTAAATCTAGTTCATCTTTATAATAAAGCCTCTTCTAATTGTCATTTTCAAAATGTCCTGACTACTTTACTATTTCTAAGGTTACAKCAATTTTTTTTTCAGACAAAATTATTTGCAGAATTTCACTGAGATTTCTGATAAGTTTCAGGTTGACCAAAATTTAATTTCTTGGAAAGTGAATCATTAACCAAAAAATATTCAACCAGTCATGCTGATAATGAAGACCTTAACTGACATACATTCTCAAAAACTCTTGAAGACAATGGTTTTCAAAACCTCACAAAATATTACCCAGTCTTTATTTTTTAGTGCCAGATACATTTTTTTTTTCTTAGAAGTCACCTTCCACATTTTTAATTGTTTTTAAAAATTGTTTACCAGCACACAGCTGTCTTCATTTCATGTTTCTGGAATAATGTGTAGTTGGCATGCTGATGCTAAATGAACTGATGGTTTCATACATCCAGTTGTCACTATTAGTAAGTCACAAATTGCCAACTGTTACCAAATCATAAAATCCCAGAGAGATATACTATGCTAAGYACAGTCAAATAGCTCTGGTATCTAAGATACCACTGCGTGGTAACTTTTGGCAGGCACTAATTGTTTAATAGCTCTCAAAAATCCCGATAATTATTACTTAGCCTGCTATCACAATTGATATCCCTGCTGGCAGGGAAAAGAAGCCAAAAACAAAGTAGGCATGGAATCCAAACTAACCCCACATTCTTCAAGTATAAAGTCAACTCAAACTGGAAAACATTGGAAGTCTTCCCTGTTGCTGTCTGTTTTCTGTATAAACACAAGTTCTCACTTTTTAAGTCTTTACCTGTCACTTTTCAGGAACATTAATTTATCTCTAAATTAAACTCAGAGAAGAAGGGAGTTATTGTTATGTGATAATATTTAGAGGAGTATGTTGACTGTTTACTGAAGACAGGTGACTTCATGACTGTCATTATCAAAGGATGTCAGTATTTGACAATCACCTTTTAAATGGTGCTGAGCAAAAGCAACCTGCCCTTACTCCATTACAGAATGAACAGATGAAGTGACTCGGTATTTTCATTCCAGGACCAACCACTTCTCTCTATTTCATTGATTTCAAAATAAACAAGWAAGTAAAACCATCATAGGAAACATGGCATACAGTTATCCAAATCCCTATCCAAATGCAGTGTCCTGTGCCACACAGAATGTGGCTTYTTAACAGATGTCATAGGTTTGCATCTGGCAAGAAAGTAAACTGTAAAGTAGTATGGATGATCACAGTGAATCCTTAAAGTTTGTATACATATTTGACAGTAGACTAGAACTGCACAGCCATTCATCCTGCCTCTCTAATGGAGTCAGTTTTTCCCATATCAAGGTTTGCTGAACATTTTAGGAAGCAGGTCCTGAAACTTCACAGTATTCAATATGTCATAGTAGGGTAAAAAGATTTGAGATGGTTCATTTCAGGCTGACTGAAATGTGGGTGATGAGGAGCTGTTTCATGAGCCATCCAATCATCCATCCTAGAGGGACAGCAATCTGTTGTTGATGTGGTTTGACGTAGACATGGAGCAGTAATGCTGTTGGCATCCACTTTTAATCCATGACCACATAAATTTGAGGTCTTAAGCTTCACTCATTAGAGAGGTTATGCTGCTTTCTAACTACACTGGCATTGAAGGTGCTTAGAAAAACAGTGCTCAGATGTGCACAATTATTTCTSATCAAGACAGGCTCATAATTTTTGTAACTCCATTATATCCAAGGGGATCATGCCTGCAAGTAATTTGTCTATTCCATTCAGTTCGATTCAAGGTCTAAAGAACTACAACGACAAGGGGGAAATTATGTATACTGGGGTTGACTGCTGGCTGAATTTAAAAAGGAAGAAAGGACAAAGAGTATCAGCCCAAACCAAGCTGAATACAATTTGTTTTTAGGCATAAGTGATGGAAACTGTTATAGTAAAGAAATTTATGTAAACCTTAAAAGCTGTTCTATGAATTGGGACAGTAAGGCAGGAAGAATTATTGGTATTTCAGTCTCCAAGTGCATTATTTGAAGACAATTGCAAGACAATAGAGACATTCAGAAGTATTTACAGGTGGATGTTCACTAACTTTAATTTTATGCTTGGAAGTATATAACTAAAGAATATCCCTTACCAAAAAGGGAGTGAGCACCTGGAGCCCAGGGAACTCTTTCTCTCAGGATGTACTCCTCTGGCTTGAGCATGAACTTGGAGTCTTTACAGACGCTGCACAGTAGCAACTGCAGACATCAGGGAAGTCCCTTTTCCATCACACCTGCACCCCTGTCTCCGGCATSAGACTGGAAGGGGAAGGAGATCGTAATGTTCACCAACATTCACCAGTCACTGGACATTTCACCAGCAAGAAGTCCCCCCAGCAAAGGACTTCTTTCCTGTGTAGTTTTCACCCTCCTGACACCTCCCAAACAATATATAAAGGACAAAACTGGGTTAGAGACCTTACAGAGCATGCTCTCACCATGAGAAAACACACTATTTGACTCAACTCCTCTTATTTAACATAAAATGCTAGTCAAGTAGGGCAGTCTGTTATTTTTATAGAAGTCAGAAACTGTAGTTAAACTGTGAGCTTTTGTAAATGGCTTTGTCTTTTCTGTCATTTTAGCTTGAATCAATTAGCTGTCATTCAAACATACTGTTGTGTCTTTTATGATTAGACAACAGCACAGACTCCAACTACAGAAAAACACCCCGTGCTCTTAAAAAAAATCATTTGGTTATTGAAAGAAAATGTCAGTTTTCTATATAATTCTTGCACTGTAGTAGACACCTTAATAAAGAATAATATCCTACAAAATAGAGTAAAAAATTTCCTTCCTACAAGATTCTACAGGTTTTTCCCACATTTCATTGCATGACACTTCTCCACAAGGCCATGTTTGACTTAGGTTTATAATATCATTTGGATAATTACGTTTATTTATTATATTGTTTAGAGTGCTGCAGAACTGCTGGAGGCTGGCCTCTGGAGATTACAGATGTGCCAGGCATTGTGGCTATCCCTTATTTTTATTTTTGTTGCTATTCTGTTAAATCATTTCACTGTGGATTAACTTCACAGCTTCCATGCCACAGTGGCATTTCACAGTGCTGTTAAAATGCTAACACATCCCTGGAATGTCRTGTCAGGAGAAGACGTATTACATAAACATAGCAGGGTCAGTATGAGTTCTATCCATATAACAGATATTTTTTTGCTGGATAATCATTAGGTACATGGTTATGGATTGCAGTTATGAGTTCTTTTAATCATGTGATTTTATTGTGTCTAACCTGAGTCTCAATCCCAATGTTATTTGTTCAGTCTCTCAAAAATTTAGTGTTTGGAAAAGATGGGACTCTGTGCACAGCACTTCACAGGTGAACAGCTGATTGAAAGAAYGTGACAGCAGACAGCAGACCCTGAYGACAGGAAGACATGTGTTCATGTATGTGGAATACTCACTTGATTTCATACTAATTTCCTACYCTGTTAGTGTTAGAAGCAGCAGTCTATGCCACAGTGTTACTGGGAGCAGATAGTTCTCCTGTGCTTTCAGAACAAGTGGCTATGCACATTTCAGTCAATGTCTGTCTCCACAGGGACAGAAGAAAGGGTTAGAAAAGTATTTCCTTTCAGTCATGCCACTTCTTTCAGCTATAGATATCATTATGTGCTTTTAAACAAGCTTTTGCTGAAATATTAGTGTGCCTTTATGTACCTATCTATCTATCTATCTATAGAATCACAGAATCATTCAGGTTGGAAAAGACTTTAAGATCATTGAGTCCAACCGTAAACCTAACACTGCCAAGTCCACCACGAAACCATGTCCCTAAGTGCCGTGTTTACATTCTTTTAAATACCTCCAGGGATAGTGACTCACCCACTTCCCTGGGCAGCCTGTTCYAGCGCTTGACAACMCTTTCRGTRAAGAAATTTTTCCTAATATCCAATCYAAGCCTCCCCTGGTGCAATTTGACGCCATTTCCTCTCGTCCTATTGCTTGTTACTTGGGAGAAGAGACCAACACTCACCTCGCTACAACCTCCTTTCAGGTAGTTGTAGAGATCCACAAGGTCTCCTCTGAGACTCCTTTACTCCAGACTAAACAACCCCAGCTCCCTCAGCCGCTCCTCATAAGACTTGTGCTCCAGACCCTTCACCAGCCTCGTYGCCCTTCTCTGGACACGCTCCAGCACCTCAATGTCCTTCTTGKAGTGAGGGGCCCAAAACTGAACACAATATTCGAGGTGCGGCCTCACCAGTGCCGAGTACAGGGGCACGATCACCTCCCTACTCCTGCTGGCCACACTATTYCTGATACAGGCCAGGATGCCGTTGGCCTTCTTGGCCACCTGGGCACACTGCCAGCTCATGTTCAGCATCTGTCAACCACTATCCCCAGGTCCTTTTCCGCCGGGCAGCTTTCCAGCCACTCTTCCCCAAGCCTGTAGTGTTGCCTGGGGTTGTCGTGACCCAAGTGCAGGACCTGGCACTTGGTCTTGTTGAACCTCATACAATTGGCCTCAGCCCATCGATTCAGCCTGTCCAGATCCCTCTGCAGAGCCTTCCTACCCTCAGGCAGATCAACATCCCGCCCAACTTGGTGTCGTCTGCAAACTCACTGAGAGTGYACTTGATCCCCTCGTCCACATCATTGATAAAGATATTAAACAAGACTGGTCCCAAAACTGAGCCCTGGGGAACACCACTTGTGACTGGCCGCCAACTGGATTTAACTCCATTCACCACAACTCTCTGGGCCTGGCCATCCAGACAGTTTTTTACCTAGCAAAGAGTATACCTGTCCAAGCCATGAGCAGCCAGYTTCTCCAAGAGAATGCTGTGGGAAATGGTGTCAAAGGCTTTACTAAAGTCCATGTAAACAACACCCACAGCCTTTCCTTCATCCACTAAGCTGGTCACCTGGTCGTAGAAGGAGATCAGGTTGGTCAAGCAGGACCTGCCTTTCATAAATCCATTCTGGCTGGGCCTGATCACCTGGGTSTCTAGTCACTCAAGATGTGTGATGGCACTCAAGATGATCTACTCCATAACCTTCCCTGGCACTGAGGTCAGACTGACAGGCCTGCAGTTCCCTGGATCCTTCTGCTGGCCCTTCCTCTAGATGGGCATCACATTTGCTAACYTCCAGTCAACTGGGACCTCCCCGGTTAGCCAGGACTGCTGATAACTAGTTGAAAGTGTCTTGGTGAGCACTTCCGCCAGCTCCCTCAGTACCCTTGGGTGGATCCCGTCCAGCCCCATAGACTTTTTTATGTTTAAGTGGTGTAGCAGGTCACTAACTGTTTCCCCTCCTTTCCTCTTGGATTATAAGGGCTTCATTCTGCTCCCCATCCCTGTCTTCCAGCTCAGAGGGCTGGGTACCTGAAGAACAACTGGTCTTACTATTAAAGACTGAGCCAAAGAAGACATTAAGTATCATCTCAGCCTTTTCCTCATCCTTTGTCACTGTGTTTCCCACTGCATCCAATAAAGGATGGAGAATCTCCTTGGCCTTYCTTTTGTTGCTAATGTATTTATAGAAACATTTTTTATTGTTTTTTATGGCAGTAGCCAGATTAAGTTCTAGTTGGGCTTTAGCCTTCTAATTTTCTCCCTGCATAACCTCATGACATCTGTTGTCCTCTGGAGTTGCCTGGCCCTTCTTCCAAAGGTCATAAACTCTTTTTTTTCCTGAGTTCCAGCCAAAGCTCTCTGTTCAGCCAGGCTGGTCTTCTTCCCTGCCGGTTTGTCTTTTGGCAATAGGGACAGCTTGCTCCTGCGCCTTTAGGATTTCCTTCTTGACGAATGATGTTCAGCCTTCCTGGACTCCTTTGCCCTTCAGGACTGCCTCCCAAGGGACTCTGTCAACCAGGCCCTATGTATTTATCTGTCTGTCTATCTGTCTGTCTGTCTGTCTATCTACCTACCTACCTACCTACTTTCTTGTCTCACAGGCAGTGTGGTTTGCAGCCAAACTCTGGACACTGATGCAAGCAGAGAACCAGTGAATAGTTCACCTTCTCCCTTCCAAAAATTAAGTAGTCAAAGGAGTATGTATATCCATGCTTATGGTAATTCTACATCCCAAGACAGTATTGCTAAATTTTCATGTTTCAAAATCACAAAACAAAGAAGAGGTAGTAAGACTGGCTTAAAATACACCACAAACCGTGAAAAGAATAAGTTTTATTCAGGAAGCAGCATCTGGAACTTCTAGAAAAAAAAAATCAAATATCAACAGAGAGTTTAAAAAAAAGAGAAAAAGTTGTTAGTCTTAAAAAACCATAAGCTACCTTGGTTAATGCCCTTAATCCCTATCTTTCACAAAGAGTAATCTGGTCACTTATGACTCCAAACCTAAATGACCTGGTCTCTATTCTCAGCAACAGCATTGTCTTTCAGTGTGAATTCAGAGAAAATTTGAGTACATGCTTTAAGTCCATTGTAAGAAGCCATAGAGCACAATAAACCTGTGAGAATTAGCAGGGTCCATAGCCTTGGAGCAAGAACTGGGCATGCTGATGGGAGAAACAAACACACAGTAGCAAAACCAGTGGGCTGTAGGTAGGAAGTCCCATAGCGCAAATACCAGACCAAACATACAGGGCATGAAGCAGAATGTGGCCGAAGAAAGCAGAAGAAGCAAGAGGAAGACAGCAAAAGAAAATGTGAGGAAATAAGACAAAAGATAAATAAAATGAAGGAGATTTTTTTCTCCTTTCCAATACCTTCMCAGTTCCATTCCCATTCACATCTCTACAGTGTGCTGCAAGCTTACTCCAGGAGGAAGAACCTAGAGCTTAAGTACCACAGATCTCATGGAAATCCTATTACTCTACAAGGAAATTATTTTTAGAGCTAAACGTAATTACAGTGCCAAAGTATTACATTATTGTAATTTTTTTAGCAACTAAAAACAAATCAGTTAAATATTCTGGATCAATTTTTCAGAATTTATCTCACATATAAATTCACTCAACAAGCTTTTACATTCTGATAAAGCCATAAGTAGAGAGCATAGTCTGTAAAATGAAGACAGGCAGACAACAAATCTTCAGCTATGGATTATATTCAAAGGATGACAAGTAAAACGGCTTTTTAGGGGATAACTGTTAGATTTCCTGTATCGAGTTTTAAACCAGGTCAGACAAATAGACTCAAGCTTATTCTACTAAATTTCTATCAAGTATTTCCTTAAATGTGATTATTCTAGATTTTCAGTGAAAGGCAGCAGGATAAGGGGAGGTTTTAAGATCATCTCAACACATCGTTATCCTTCCTTCTGGCAATTGGTAGATGTATAGAACCAAAATAGTTCAAAACCAGCATAAATTATTACAGGATACTGAGAGTCCTCTTTCTTAAAGACAAAAAAATGAAATGGCCTCAGTGCTCTTATTTTATGGCAGTAGATTATTGTAAACAAGCTTCCATCACTTCATCAGAACTTTAATGTGGGGACAGTTTTAGAGTCTTCTAGAAAGAGGTGTTCTTATATTTATCATTCTGTCTGGATAAATCTTCCCACACAGGGACAAGATCTACTACTGTGTTTTCTTTTCAAGAGTGATTTATATTTGTCAGGTTTCACCTGTGTGTTTCAGAACATTCTATAGTCTTGTGTTTCACAATAGTCCTCCTCTTTCTTTCTTTTTCTTTTCCCTGTCTTGTTCCTACTTTCCTCCATGTCTTGCTCTGTAAAGGTGTCAGTTCTCTTCTTCCCTGCTGTGTGGGAAGTGAAATTCCAAAAAGGTAACAGTGCCTCTTTCACTTAGCAGTCACCAAATACTTTATGTATGAGCAAAGTATCATTTTTTTTTCCCCAAGAGCATCCTCCATAAGCAAAACATGAATGTGTGTAATTGGCTGCCAATAAAAAAGAGACAAGTAATATAGAAAATTAAAATGTGTTTCCTAATCCACTGAAAATTTATTATTTTCTCATTTTCTTCATCTGTTTGACTAGTTATTTGCATTAAGCATTAATGTTTATATTACTTGAAAGCAGAAGAGAAAACCAGATAGTCTACCACAATCTTTCTATGCAATTTAAGCAATGGGAGGCAGCTGCAATGCAAAATCTCAAGTTTTAGCTGAATGTATTTTGGGGTGAGTTGTATTAATATAAATGTGTTTCTGCAGGTACAAGGCACAAGCCTCCATTTGAGTCCATCTGACCATGGCCACTTAAAATCAAGTATCTATAAATTCTTCATATTTAAGTGATATCTTGTCCTGAACACATTTCACAGTAAGAACACACTGTAATGCATGGGTGAGGGCAAGAGCTGTTCAGAAAGTTAAGCTACTAAAAACATAAGAAATGTATTTTCCACAAACTGTTGTTTCTAAAGTAATAAATATTTTCATGAATTATTTTATTATAAGAATATTATACCTGTTATCTATCTGGCTATTAGTGTAATATAGATGTATGTATGTGTATGTGTGGATGCGTGTGTGTGTATACAAAGTATACATACAGGTTGAAAGAGAAAAGGATGTAGACTCTTTGTTTTATTTAATCAGTAGAGCATTAGAGCTTTCCTAATGCATGTTTTAAAAGAACAAACATCCCAAGTCTCTTTGTATTCAAAATATATTTTTAAAACCTAGAGGGAAAAAGTCCCTCTTTGGTGTTACSTCATTAACACCTGAGGATAACCTGGTTCCTAAGAAAGGACAATTATTCAAAAGTAGGAGAAATAATTATTTCTTGAAAGTGCAGGGACTGCTGGTATAAATAGTTGTAGAGAAATTGCATCTTCACAATGTTTATGGATGTGGGGCTAGAAATCTTGCTTCATTTTCCACTTCACATTTCTGTTCGTGACTCAATCCTTTAATTGGGATGGTTCTGGGGGCATTAGCAATACAGGGAAGCCAGTGACAAAATAAATCATATGGAACAGAGAGGTAGAAGTAAGAGAAAAGGTAAATAATTTAGAAAAAAGCATAGCAACCACATATGTCCAATAAATCATTGAAATGTAGAGACCCGAGCTTTGAGGGGAAGGAAAGGGCAGCGGCAATCACAGTCCTTCCCCTTCTTTTACATGGGGATATTATGGGGATATTATCATAGACCCAGACAAAGATTTTTAATGAAACAATGTTAYAGAATCTCCCTTAATGCAAAGCTTATAAATTTTTTGTGTCTCCAAATAATATGGAGTAACGTAAGGCCAAGTCAAAATCCTTCCTTCCCACAAGACTTGAATATACTGTACATCATGCAGTAAGATTACAAGCTGTTGTCARATAGGACATGTATTTGCATAAGTTTTCATACTGGTCATGCTCTCTCTAAAACTGGACAGGTTTGTAATATTTGCCATATTATAGTATTTGTAAAACTTGTGACATGCTACCTTGCAGCATGACCCAAGTCCRGATGATGAAGACGTTATTTCCACCTGTACAGCCAGCACTATTGTCTGGCTGAATATCCATTATCTCCTACCCTGGATCAGCTTCATCTTCTCTGACTTTAGGCACCTGGCAGACATTCCTAAATTAGGACCCTGGTTGCCACAAGTTCTTTATTTATGATACTGCTGAGAAAGAGAGGCACCCCCAGAGGAAAATACCTTGTCTTTGATCTGAATCTCTCCCTGGAGATTCCTCTTTCTCCTTGCTGAGCATACAGTGAGCATCCATTAGCKATGTTTTTAAGCACAATGCCTGGAGATAGGTGGGATGAATCAGGACCCCTGAGCCTTTTCTTTCCCTGTTACAATATGTTACCTATTTGCTCTGCTTAATCATAAACTCTCTACAGAAAGGACTGTATCTTCTGTCTTTTCATATCCAGTAGCCTGGAAAAATGTTTTTAAAAGACAATATTTTTTAAAAAAATTATTTCAGAGTTATATGAATTACATACTTTAAACRCAGCATTTTCTTTTCTGCCTATCAATAACTCTGTATTTTGAAAAACACATTCTCCATTAAGTTTATAGTCTTGACCTAAAACCTTCCACCGACTTTAGTCAGAAGGAGACTGGACACTTTTTCATTACATGAACATTTTATTCAATCAGCTGTGGAATAGTTGTAATTTTGGTTTATTAGATTTGGTGCAGCTGAATTGGAAAAGGGTGACAAAGCAAGCTAAATTTTATGTGTGTTGTTACACTAGTTACTCGTAATAATTCTTGCAGTATAAACATTACAATATTTGAGGATCTGAGATGTCATCAATCATTTACACCCAATGTTTTTGTTTGACAGCTCTTGGTTAAAAAAACACACAAAAAAAMCAAGCAGAAAGGTTACAATATACAGTATTTTAGAAATAAAAGTAACATTATCTAAATTAGAGACATAATTAATTTTTATATGTATCCTTTTACTATTGTTTACATGCACCAGGTTTTGTAACCTGATTGCTCAGGTAGTARTGCATTGATCCCAACTGCAGGTCACTGCTGTATTTACAACAGAGTTTTTCAATCCCAATTCAGAGACATAAATCTATACTCGTAATATTCAAGACAGTACTCCAGACACTGAGCTATATCCTACTCTTCTCAACAAAGTGTTCTTTCTTGAACCAAAAACTTTCTATGCAAAATTTGTATGGAAACAGTACGTCTCTATGGAACATTAGGGCTTTGGTGAACCAGTGTATTTCGCCAAAATGTCACACAAGTGGAAATGTTCCAACCACTTGTAATGTTATACTGTATATTTAAATCTTCCTTAAAATCTTTAAGCTGATGCTGTGCAGAACTGTTAGTACTGTCATCCATAATTAAAATGTGTGATCAGTTTTGAACTCTAAATTCTGTCAAATGTGATCTTAAAATGTAAGCAGAAATTCTAAAGGTTCTTTTTCATGGTCAAAGAGATTATCAGGTGTCAGTTCACAGGAAAACTCTTGCTGGAGCAAGTTAGATAATTTTGTAGAGTAATCTCTAAAGGCCAGGTAAAACTTAAGTCTTTAACAATCTTCAGGGAAACAGTCTCTTTCTGATAGCAAAGACCTGGGATTTTTTAAAGCCAGTTAGAAGAGTTATTATTTAACCTCTCTTGGTGACATTATTTTAGGTTGTATTGTTATAAATTCAACAAAGGCCCTATGGATTGATTTACATTGTGAAGGTTGTCTTGAAATCAGAAAACTAGAAACTTTTTTTAAACAACAACTTCAATTCTGAATTATATTTGGTAAGCTCTTCACAAAGGGTTTAACAATACATATTCATTGAATCCAGTGTGAATATCAAAGGTATTAATCTGGATTTTCTGCATCCAATACACAACAAGTGGGGCCCGTGAATTTATACCAAGCCTGATTTCTAGGACATTCTCTATTCATCCTGAGGTTGTGGCCTCAATAGCCATGTAATTACACACATCTCTGCCTATGCTTATATGACCTTGCAATATTTCTTCACACCTTCATGAAAGTCACAATTAATGCACAATTCATCCATTTTCTTGTTATTCCTTAGCATATGCACTCCCCTAAAATAAAAACACTAATTATGCACTACCAAAACACAGAAGATCTGGAAGCTTGAAATACAGTTTTGTTTTTAACAAAAGCTTGCATTCTGAAGAATTCAGCTACTTCAAACTGAAAAGTCTAATTCTATCACTTAAAAAGRTGTACATTGCAAGACAATGGCTTTGTGGTTACTGTATTGACTTTATTATTAAAGCAATAGGATCTTCATGCAGATTTTATCATATCCTATGGARTTTAAGAAGCCAATAAAAATATTAGACTGTCCAGCCCAGGTGGCTGCAAAATCAGGCTGGAGAATGTAAATAGGTCTGTGTGTCTCATTTTCAAGTTGGTGGAAAGTGAGACTTAAATAATACAATTGCAATATTACTTGAAAACAACAGAAAAATAATATGAATGAGCTAAAGGAAGATGCAGCTGGCAAAAGAAATGCTAGAGTAAGCAATGGAAAAATCGCAGAGTCCTGAAGCTGGTGAATGTGAGCTTCAAGACCTGGAAAAAGCAGCAACGCTCAGCCAGACTTCTCTGAGCAGAGCAGAGGAACTACAGGATATGTGCTGCTGAGGAGAGCTCATGAGTTCATCTCACCAGAAAGGCAAATACTTTGACCTAGTTTTCTCAAATTCCTTCTTATATCTCATGGCATTGAAAACAGTTTTTTGTGTAGATAATGTCTTTCTAACAGACTGACACAGCAGGATCCACTTGCCCACAGTGGTTTGCTCAAGATCTTCGGGATATCAAAACCTTGCTGTGCCAGAAGCAGTTCAAGTCTAACTCAAGAGTCTCATTGAAGAGTCAAATATAATGTTTATTGAGATATAAATAAATAAAAAGCGCATAGTTCATGACAAATTTGGGGGCATTCACTGAATTTTGGTACACTATTATCAATCCAGGAATAAACTAATTTTTCAAATGTAATAATGCATTTTGGAGACAGAAGGAGGAGGCAGCACTCAAAATCTTGCATACTAAAGCAAAAATACTGCAGTTGGAAGCAGTTTAAGGTGAAGTAGAACTATTATCAATTTCATAGGATATGGCTGATAATGCTGATGTCTCATTTGTGCTAGTTAATATACTTTTCACTGTATAAAATTCTCCAACCAGGTTATAAGGCTTTGAAAGGTCAGTACTCCCTTCTTAACAAAAACTTACTAAAATTTAGATTAATTGTCATCACACTTGGCAGTAATTGTCATTCTTACATCAAGTTTTATTAAGGAGAAACACATTAACGTTTTAGAAGAATAGCCACATGTCCCATTTGTTCCTTTTCTGWACCTGCTGATATTCTTCCAATGGAAATGCACTTCAAGACATTTCGTAGAAACTTTGGGCCAGGTTCACCAATAATACTAGGCAATTAAGTGGTATATTTAATCTGTTTTACCTCAGGAGAAGGCCTGTAAATCACACCCATTAGTTAATTAACTGGCCCATTAGTTGAACTGACACCAATTTAAGGAGTTGAGAAGACAGCTTTCCTTTCACTTGCAAGTGCTTTTCAAAGTCAGACTATGGTACACATATAATTAAACAGCAATTTTTGCCATGGATTTTTGGGAACAAGCTTTACCTCTAAGGTATAGCCTTTGATTTACTAGGGTCAATGCGTAAGTTGCAAATCAAATCCTTAAATTTGATTCCATCTGAGAGTAAGACAGTGAAGGATATAAAGTAATATACTTTTTTATGTTGAATTCCTAGAGGAGACTGGAGGGTATATAAAGGAATGAGCTTCCTCCCACCCTCGATTTGACTTTGCAATTTATTTTTTTTCTACCCTCTGAGCTTAAAAACTCTCTTAAGAAAGATTCTCTAGGACCTAAACTTTGCAGGATTAAAATAGGAATGTCTTATATTCAGGGTGTTGATATTTTTTTTGTATTCTTGCACAGTTTAGTCCTTTCTGAGACATGTTTAAAAGTAGTTTTAATTCACCAGCTCTCTCTTATTTAAATCTATCCCTTTATACATTCTCCTCAGCAGCACATATTTTAGTCAGCTACTTGTAGGACTTTGGGAAACTTCTGACTAACATCTTTTGGTAAAATCTTTCAGGCAGTAACAGATTGAGAAGAAACACATTTTAACCAATAAACGTGTAACAGACATTCCAGCTTTTTACAATTCACCTTCTTTAATGATGCATGTCCTTTAGAACAAACTGGCATCTGGACAATCAGTCCGGATTGTATTCCAAATGAAATGGGAGCAGTCAGTGTCCAGATAAATAAGGACAAGGATGGGTAGGTATATATTGCTCTTGAAATAATTCAGAGTTTTGCAGCCATTGTTAAAATTTCTGCTGATTAACGTCAGCAAAATGACTGTACAACATTGTGATCATACCTCAGACTTCAGATTTCTGAATCTTGTGGCATGAAAAGCTATTTCAGAAAATGAAGCAAAAACTTATTGTGGAATTTTTCAGATTTTTTAGTTAATCAGACTTAATTCAAGACTTATAAATGTAGTTTGGCTTGGGTTGCTCTTATGGTATGGCTATGGTAGGTATGTTTTGAAGTAACTGCATTTCTAGTTGTCCTGGTTTCAGCTGGGATAGAATTAATTTTCTTCCTAGTAGTTGGTATAGTGCTATGTTTTGGATTTAGTATGAGAATAATGTTGTTAACACACTGGTGTTTTAGYTGTTGTTGAGTAGTGTTTACACTAGTCAAGGACTTTTCAGCTTCCCATGCTCTGCCAGGTGCACAAGAAGTTGGGAAGGAACATAGCCAGGACAGCTGACCCAACTGGCCAATGGGGTATTCCATACCCTATGACATCATGCTCAGCATACAAAGCTGGGGAAGAAAGAAGGGGGGGATGTTCGAAGTGATGTCATTTGTCTTCCCAAGTAACCGTTACGCMTGATGGAGCCCTGCTTTCCTGGAGATGGCTGAACACCTGMCTGCCAATGGAAAGTAGCGAATGAATTCCTTATTTTGCTTTGCTTGTGTGTGCAGCTTTTGCTTTCCCTATTAAACTGTCTTTATCTCAACCCAYRAGTTTTCTCACTTTTACCCTTGCGATWCTCTCCCCCATCCTACCAGGGGGGAATGAKCAAGTGGCTGTGTGGTGCTTAGTTGCTGGCTGGGCTTAAACCATGATACTAGTTTACAACATGGTACTGTGATATTATTCTCGTTCTAGTTTTAGTGTATTTTCTCTGGTAGGATTATCTACAAGTATGTACAGTGACAGTATACAGAGATAGACATTTGGGAAATTGTTTATGAAAAAAAGCTGATCAGTATTCAGTATTGTCAAGGTGATATCTGATTGCTCACATGGCATTCTTTCTGTAGTATGCCATCAGAATACAGTGTTTCAGACTAGACCTGCATTCAGGATAGTTTATGAGAAAATTGCAGGCTGCACCCAGAGATGATAGAAATATGCATAGCTCTAGCAAAATTATATTGATTTACACAGGTTAAGAATTCTCCTGCACCTTTATTATGAAGCTAGCATACGTGGCACAGAAATCTCTTAGTGAAATAACTCTCCTACCATGTACTGTGTAAACTTACATGATCATATCTTTGTTTGGTTTTTTGTTTAATTAATTTAACCATTCTGCAGGRTGGAATGAGAAACCCTACCATACCRAACAGGGAGGGCTATTACTTTGGGAATAAATAGTACTGCAACTAAATACTTCTGGCAAAGTGAGCACTCTAGTATGTGCTCTAGCAGAGAGCTTCATATTGATAAGACAATGTATGACAAGAGACTGCAATTTCTGTCCAACACCACATTCTCAAATACGGTGCAACCCATTTGAGTGAGAAATAATTTGGTCTTTATGCTATTTCCATCCTGAAACTCTCTTCAAAAGAGACAAATTGTGATAAATTATGTGTGGTGGTGTTCTCTTGTGATTGATGGCAGAGAAAATCAAGATATTTCACTTAGATGCTCACTGTGGAATTGAACCGGGCTTACCAGAAATAAGACAAACATTGTACATTGAGTCATCCAGCCCTGTTGTTCAGTCTAGAAGCTCTGTTTTTAAGTTCCAGCCACCCCCATTACTCAACAGGATCCACTTGTTTCTTTCAGGGGACTGGTAATTAGCACAAGTACAGTTATTGTAAGCTAATTATATGTTCTAAAACTAATGTACTTACGTGAACCAGAGGGTAGCTTACCATTTGAGCATTTGATAAGCAAACAGGTGCTTAAAAGATTTAATGGGTTTGTAGCCATCTGTAGTGATTAATGATGTTTGAGACCCTCACTGTAGCTCATAATATCATCATAAATGAACACTGGGACTTCTCAGTTCAAAAAAAGTGTAAATGAGTCTTAGATTTTCCTGCTCAAGTCCCTTATGCTGAGTTACAATTTTAGATTCCAAGGGGCAATGAATAATTGAACTTTCCTGGAAGCTACGAAGAAAAAAGAAAAAATCTTCCCTCTAACTTCTCCCCACCTTTTTACTGCAAGGTGGAATTAAATCTATTTTTCCACATATGGAACAGAAAATAGAGCAGATTTTCCTTCTTCATAACCAATTTATCGCCTCTTGATCCCCTAAGTCAGAAACCTGGGTTAAGCAATTTCTGCTTATCACACCCTGTAGAAATGTTGCCCCTTTTGAAGTCAATGGAAAAATTCCCACTGTGGCCAGATACTTTTCCCTGTCTAGAGATGGGGAGCCAAGTATGAGTAAAAGAAACTGCCCCTGCCTGTGACTGACAAGTGGTTATGACTGTACAGCATTTAGCTATGCATTAAGCTATAGGATTAAGCTGTGGATCTACAAAAGACAGGGTGGGATACAAGATATGGGTACATCTCGGTTCTTGATATCCCACAGAAGCCACACTTTTTTCTTAGGACTAAAGGGAGCGCATCCTTCAAGTCATGATTCACAATGTTTTAGGTCTTTCAAAATTTAGATGATGTTGTTGAGGTCCTCCTACAAGATAACTAAGTGGACCATCAATTTCATCCAGGCTATGGGAGACCCAGGATTCATTACTTTTACAGAAGCTGTTGTATGGAATAAATCAATTGCTGAGGCAAGGCAGAATGAAGACTGATCTTTATCTGGAAGGCTGATAAACTGACATGAGAAGAACAAGTTGTAGAGGATTCAATCTCTACTCAAGGAAGTTTCATTTTATGAAATCAAAAATGAACAAGTACCCAGACTTAGCTCTTCATGGATWAGAAGTTCCATGACCACCTCAACAGGACAAGCCAGTTTCTTGCGGATTTGTGTCATACGGCTGACAGACCTTAGCATCTAAAAGAAAGATTACAAGTTTTGACTGATTTATTTTCTTGCTTAGCAGGGATATTGACAAGTGTGAATTCTATGTGTCTTTCACAATATYCAATAATGCACTTACGCCTCAGTCTTCAAAACATTTGTAGCACTTATCAGGTGTCTCCCAATACCAAAGTTCACAAACGTTGTAGGAATTCACTATTTTTATAGAATTATAGAATCATAGAATCATAGAATCATTAAGGTTGGAAAAGACCTCTAAGATCATCAAGTCCAACCGTCAACCCAACACCACCATGCCCACTAAACCATGTCCTGAAGCGCCACATCTACATGTTATTTGAATGCCTCCAGTGACGGTGACTCCATCATTTCCCTGGGCAGCCTGTTCCAGTGCTTCACCACTCTTTCAGTAAAGAAATTTTACCTAATGTCCAATCTAAACCTCCCCTGGMAYAACTTGAAGCCATTTCCTCTTGTTCTATCACTASTTACCTGGGAGAAGAGACCAACACCCACCTCACTACAGCCTCCTTTCAGGTAGTTGTAGAGAGCGATAAGGTCTCCCCTCAGCATCCTCTTCTCCAGGCAAAACAACCCCAGCTCCCTCAGCCGCTCCTCATAAGACTTGTGCTCCAGACCCTTCATCAGCCTCGTTGCCCTTCTCTGGACACGCTCCAGCACCTCAATGTCCTTCTTGGAGTGAGGGGCCCAAATCTGAACAGTATTTGAGGTGCGTGCGGCCTCACCAGTGCCGAGTACAGGGGCACGATCACCTCCCTACTCCTGCTGGCCACACTATTTCTGACACAGGCCAGGATGCTGTTGGCCTTCTTGGCCACCTGGGCACAYTGCYGGCTCATGTTCAGCCRGCTGTCAACCACCACTCCCAGGTCCTTTTCTGCCGGGCAGCTTTCCAGCCACTCTTCTCCAAGCCTGTAGTGTTGCCTGGGGTTTTTGTGACCCAAGTGCAGGTCAACACTCCTGCCCAACTTGGTGTCATCTGAAACCTAGAACCCTCTTTCCGGTTGGGTTTAAATTGTTTGATAACTTCAGAAGTTTGTAAGGGAAAACATGTASGAAATTAAGAAAAAGACTTAACTGGAAAAGGCATTTATTTGTTTTATACATATACATGTTACAGATAAAAAACTGCATCACAAAGGGACCTATAACCTCCTTTGGTAGGAGATGAATCAGAGAGAATGCTGTCATTTATCTCCCTCTTATTCCCTTTCCTTTAAGTGATTCTTTCTAGAAATTATTTAAATGGAAGAATTCAAATAGAAAATAAATTCTAAAATGCCAAATTTAATAATTAATGCATATGTTATTGCAATAATAAMAAATGACCTATTTTTAATTTATTCAAGTAATCGTCTGATGGCCGGAAACAACTTTTCCATTCATCATTATTAAATCAGGTGATTAGTTGTTCATTGATATGTTCTATATTTCAGCATCTCAAGCCAGGTTGCCTACTGGTCTAACTTGGCACAGCTTCATTGATTTTATTGACTCTGTTAATGGAAAGGTGACTGCAGTGCAGTTCTGCCAGTTTATGCCAGCAGATTACCTGCTCCCTGTATTTTCAAGGTAACATACCGAAATTTCATAGAATCAGTCTAACAGGGTATATCAGTTATTTCTTTTTCATAAATTGGCATCCAACCAGCAATTGAGAAGTATAATTTTACCTCAGCTTTTTCACACGTGCTTGAGCCAGCTTTAACCCCGATAGTTTAAGTACTCTTGAAAATATGGCAGCACAACTTCCAAATGTACCACTGTGACTCATGTGGCCTAAAGCCAATGGCTCTGAAGTGTCACCTAGTTTACCAGCTAACTGTCAACAGTAACCACGTAGCCCTGTAATACAGTAGAGTCATTGATAGTAGCAAGCTGTAAGCTTTGTACACTCAATGGCGTTTGTAAGACCTCAGGACTGAGGCTTGGGAAGGTTGCTTTGTCTGAACTTTTCTTGACCTACCTGCAGCTTTGTTTCACTTAGTTTAGCTATGATGGTAATTTCTCTAATTGTTCAGGTGTCTATGGTTGTACTTTTTGCTAGGTTATGTGATAAAAGCTCATCTGCACACCCACAAAGGACCACAGAGGCACAATGGCAGGTAGGGGAGCCCTGCTGGCTGCTCCCAGGCCCATTGTGGAAGACCCATTAGCCCATCAAAAGCCGATCTCTACAATCCCAGAGAACAGGGGCACAATGGCAGATGAGGAACCCAAATTAAGGACTCAGAGGGACAGGACACCCTGTCTGGGCCCCTCCCAGCAGCTCCTCAGCCTCATTGTCCAGGTGTGAAACCCATCACGATGAGTCATTGGGACCAGATCACCATGTCACCTTTTGAACTAAAGGGGAGTTGCTGCCGASSGGTGTRGGACACAGTATGGGAGGCAGGGAAAGAGCATGTTGGGATTGCTCRGGATTTATTAARGCATGTTTARGAGAGGAACCAAAGGTGGTAAAAGGGAGGGATTCAGGTGATTTGGGAAGAAACAAGTGGAAATAGAGGGATGAGGGAATAGAAGGGCCCATTTGAGTGTAAGCAGGGGCTGGTCAGCACGCTTGTCTGGCCGTGCCCTGCACCTGATCACTGCAGTCTGTCCTGWCTCCTTATTCAATTCCTTCAATTATTTTCCAGTAAGGGGCTCTTCACTCCGTGTGCACGCGCGCGTATGGAGTCTGTGGTGCCAGTGACTGGAGTGAGTGCGGGTGTGCGAGCGAGTGATCACTAATGAAGATAAAGCTGAATGACCCAGCAGGAAGGTGAAGTGGCCTGGGATCAAGGTGGGGGTGTGGGTGTCTGAGGGCCAGCTCTGGGTATGAGAGTGCCTTTGTGTCTCTAAGGGTGCCAGTACTGGGGGYGGCTGTGGGACTGGGGAGTCATGGACACCTCTGTGTGTGTGTGTGTGATGGTCTGTACCAGCAACTGGAATGGGGCTGTGGCCTTGAGGGTTCGTATGTCCATGTGCCAGCAGCTGGAGAGCCTGAGATCCAGGGACAGTGACTGGGCAGGCTGGGTGTATGAGGCTAGCTGCTGGAGGGACTCATACTGTATGTATATGCATAGATATGATATATATTTCCACTAACAGGTCTCCAACCTGCTCAGCCAGAACTGGGAGCAGGATGAGGCCACTGGTGCTGTCTGTGTTCATGTGAGTGCTCTGTGTGTCTGTCTGTTATTTGTGTGTCCAGACACATATATATGTGGCGTATACCTGTGCTCAGTGTGCATGTGCCTCRTGGGAATATATTTTCAGCCTTGTTACTTGTTAGACCTGTGGACATGGAGCTGCAGCAGCCTCGCCTCTCTCAGGCTGTTGGACTTATTTTCCTCTAACATTTTTGTTTATCTTTGCATGGTACAACTATAGTATTATATCAATAACAGTAATAAGCAATTATTCTGTGTAATATAGAGACCTGGTACGAGAGTAGCAGTCTGAGAACTGGAGAAACAGGATGTGGTATGGAGGAGTGCGGGACTGGGATGGTAAGAGATGGAGCACAGCCTTKGCACTGGGGATCCAACAGCCGTAAGCAACTGACCAGTGCTCAGTTATAGAGATGCAAACCTGGAGCTGGACAAAACTGGTTTTAGGAGTAATAAGGAGAAAAAAGAAATGGTAACAAACATATGAAAAAGGCACTGTACATAGTAAGTTTGGATGTAATGTGGAGCTGCAAACCAATGAATAAAGAGGAAGATGCAAAAACATTTAAGCAAACATATAAAAATGACTTGGAGTGGGTACTGGAGGAGGAAGAAGAAATCATCAACATCACATTACTCTTGGCAAAGGAGCCCAGACCCTACTGACTTTCCATAACACCCCCCAACACCCACCCCTGGTAGATTAAAACCACCAATATTAGGACCCAGAGGAGCAGGGGAAGGGTGAGCATAACACCAGGAATAGGGGTAGAAACTAAGAAGTGTGTGTTAAACAATTTTAACTTCATTATTATTCTTTCTTTAACAATTAGTTCTGGACTAATAATGGTTAGATTCTTAAGGTTTCCATTATACAAACAATAATTTCATGACTTTATTCATATGTAAGATTTGTTTCCTCTTTGCCCATAAACAAGATTTTGAGCATAACAGTACACATGCTGAAAGGTAGTTAACCTTTAGAACTGGATGTCACTACAAATCTGGCAAACTGTGTGGACACACAAGAAGGATATATTCTGGAACACTGGAGACACTGGGTGAAGAGAAGGGCAAKGAGAAGGATGTGGTGGTATTGCAGTGAGGCAGTCATGGAGGAAATAAAGGGAAGAAGACAATGCTGCAGACAGGAAAATGTTGCAGGAACAGTACCTGGAAGAAACCATGCTACATTAGTTCAGGAACCTTCATCTAAAAGTTTTAAAAAGCAATTTATCAAAAAAATATTCTATCATTTCTATGAATGCTAGTGACAATATTCTGTTAAGTACTGTCTGCCTTCTGCCAAGCTATGAAAGCTGCTCTAAAATCAATTGTATCRATAATATAGCCTCTAAAAATAAAATCCCCTACTGTTGTTCCCTTGACAGCTGTGGATCAGAGAGTTGCTTTATACAGATGATACTTACACACARTAATGTCACTTATATGAGTTTGAATGGACAATATCACACTCAGCTCAGAAACTGTTCCTGATCTATTTTGGATTTTGGAATTTGAAAACTTGCTGTTTCAATTTTTTATCCACAGCTTTTATCCACAAAAGACAAAATACTCTTTAGTTCTTTATAGGAATAATTACCATCTTCTAATAGGCTCCCCAGGAGCAATTTAAGTGAAAATAAAATAATTGAGATCTAAACACCTGTTCAAAKGTTGTTACTATTCTGACCAAGGTAGTTACTCATTTGAAGGTGTTTATACTAAAGGTCAAATAAATGTGGCAGCACTTATTTGCAGCTGCTGATAATTCATGAGTAATGCTAATCAAGATACATTCTTAATGTTGCTACTGTAAACAGCAATGGGCCCCAATTTGGTTGGTACCTACAACTACTGCCACATGTACTCAAGCAATATAAACATAGGAACCTTTTCTTTGGAGTGACAGTTGTCACACCCAAATGAGCTGATGTCATCTAACYTACCTAAGTAATATCTAACCTATTCTTTTCTTATTATGTCCCAACTCTTGATCTGTCACCACTGATGGTAATTGCATTATCCATCTGATCATGGCTGACTTTTTTAATGAAAATGAAGCTGAAGAGGCATTAAACTCCCCAGTCTTCTTCACATCATCTGTTATTGGCCCTTCTTACTTGATAAGTATTGGAACATCCTTTCTTTGGTTTTCCTGTCACTCTTAGTTTACAAATAAAAATCTTTCTTCTTATAATCCTTTATGTCCTTTGCTGTCTGTGCCTCATTTGATGCCATACCCCATTGCCACACTTCCTACCCTTTTATTCCTTGTCATTCAGCATGATTTATGGAAAGCATATCCTCTCAGTACATATACCTTTTAGAATATCATCTGATTAATATTGGTAGTTCCTAGATGTACTGGTTTGGGCTGGGATAGAGTTAATTTTCTTCATAGMAGCTTGTATGGCGCTGTTTTGTATTTGTGGCCAAAACWGTGTTGATAACATAGGGATGTTTTAGCTTTTGCTGAGCAGTGCTTACACAGTGCCAAGACCTTTCCTGTTTCTTACACAGCGAGTAGGTAGGGGGTGCATAAGAAGTTGGGAGGGGACACAGCTGGGACAACTGACCCCAACAGACCAAAGGGATATCCCACACCATATGATGCTGTGTTCACGTGGTGGGTTAACCCTGGGTAGATGCCAGGTACCCACCAAATCCATTCTRTCACTCCCCTTCCTCAGCTGGATAGGGGAGAGAAAATATAACAAAAGGCTTGAGATAAGGACAGGGAGAGATCACTCACCAATTACCGTCACAGGCAAAACAGACTTGACTTGGGGAAATTAATTTAATTTATTACCAATCAAATCAGAGTAGGGTAAYGAGAAATAAAACCCAAATCTTAAAACACCTTCCCCCTACCCCTCCCTTCTTCCCAGGCTCAACTTTACTCCCAATTTTCTCTACCTCCTCCCTCCAAGCAGCACAGGGGGAATGGGGAATGGGGGTTGTGGTCAGTTCATCACATGTTGTTTCTGCCACTCCTTCCTCCTCAGGGGGAGGACTCCTCACACTCTTCCCCTGCTCTAGTGTGGGGTCCCTCCCACGGGAGACAGTCCTCCACAGAMTTCTCCAACGTGAGTCCTTCCCACAGGCTACAGTTCTTCACAAACTGCTCCAGTGTGGGTCCTTTCCATGGGTTGCAGTCCTTCAGGAAYAGACTACTCCAGCGTGGGTCTCCCACGGGGTCACAAGTCCTGCCAGCAAACCTGCTCCAGCGTGAGGTCCTCTCTCCACAGGTCCACAGGTCCTACCAGGAACCTGCTCCAGCGTGGGCTTTCCATGGGGTCACAGCCTCCTTCGGGCATCCACCTGCTCCAACATGGGGTCCTCCACGGGCTGCAGGTGGATATCTGCTCCACTGATAACCTCCACGAGCTGCAGGGGGACAGCCTGCCTCGCTATGGTCTTCACCGCGGACTGCAGGGGAATCTCTGCTCYGGTGCCTGGAGCACCTCCTCCCCCTCCTTCTTCRCTGACCTTGGTGTCTGCAGAGTTGTTTCTCTCATATATTCTCAATTCTCTCTCTGGCTGTTGTTCTGTGCAGCAGTTTTCTCCCCCCTTCTTAAATATGTTAACATAGAGGTGCTAGCATYGTCACTGATGGGCTTGACCTTGGCCAGCGTCGGGTCCATCTTGGAGCCGGCTGGCACTGGTCCTATYGGACAYRGGGGAAGCTCTARCAGCTTCTCACAGAAGCCACCCCGGTAGCCCCCCCTGCTTCCAAAACTTTGTCATTCAAACCCAATACAGCTCAGCAATAAAAACATTAGCATTTGTCTTCCCAAGTAACCATTTTGTGTGATGAAGCCCTATTTTCCTGGAGATRGCTAAACATCTCCCTGCTGATGGGAAGTAATGAATGAATTCCTTATTTTGCTTTGCTTGCATGTGCAACTTTTTCTTTACCTATTGAAATGTCTTCATCTCGACCCATGAGTTTTCTCACTTTTACCCTTCTGACTTTCTCCCCCATCCCACCAGGGGGAGAGTGAGCGAGTGGTTGTGTGGGGCTTAGCTGCCTACTGTGGTTAAACCATAACAGTCCTTTCCGGCTCCCAGCTTGGGGCTCAAAGGTTTTGAGATAACGACAGATTTGATTGGTTTGTGCTAGACTGAAACTGTACCTGTTATAGTTGTTTATTTACTAATCGGCAGGCTCCTGTACTTGCAATGGGGCTTGCTTGCCTTACTGTGTATTAGAGTCTAGCAGCTTGTTAGTGGCTGCTTTTTGCRTTTGATTTTTGTTGTACCGCTTATCATATTACTCTGCTGTGCCTGGGAACATTTTGATAACAGCAGTGGCAATGTGCCTGGACTGGCAGATGGCCAGGGCATCGCTACTGTTCCTGTGCTGCTATACTGGACAAGCTGGAACTCCAGTGTGAGCTTGAGTCGAAGGGACTGTGACCTGTGTGTAACTACACATGGAAGCAGGTACACCTCAAAGCGTCTGTGGGCATGGATACATCTACACTGCAGCAGGTACACTCCTGAAGTCATTGTGGTCCAAGGTTAAGACCACGCTGGAGCAGGTACACTTTGAAGCATCTGTGGCCATGTATAGGCCCTGCCAAAACACCTCAAAGTATCTGGATGTGGATAAGTCCACRCCACAGCAGGTTYACCCCTGAAGAGGCTGTGGTCCGTGGTTAAGGCCACAACACAGAAGGTGCATGTCTAAGACACAGTGGCTGTGGCTAAGGCCRTGCCAGAGCAGGTACACCCCTGAAGAGACTGTGGCCCATGAATAAGTCCAYGCTGGAGCAGGGGCGAGGGGAGGACTTCATTGCCGTGTTAAACCCTATGGCCTGATCCAAAGAGACCAGGCGTGGAGATTGTAATGGATATACCTTTAAATTGTTGCAACCCATTATTTGAGTTGCATGTTACAGGAAATACTACAGCAGGAACCACCCGATGAAATGGAGGACAAGCCTCACAAGAAACAGTGCAAGTRCAGCAGTGACCTGTCCTGAGGTGGCTTTGGTCCCAATAACTCCATGGAACACACCACCTCTCTTGTCCTCAGTAAACACAACAGATGGAGCCCAAAGTCATGGACTAAATGAACTCAATGCACATTTTATGGACATTTTACGGACATTTTACAGGGGTGGCCCATTGACTAAAGGAAAAAAAAAGCTGCTTAATGTGGTTAGTCCACAACACTAGTGATGTGGTTTACCTGAATTCTAAGAGTTAATTTTCTTGGTATGACATGGCAAAGTTGATTAAGAAGCTGATGTGATATCTAACCACATGGAACACAATACCCGGACGGAAAACTCACAGGATTCAAACAATAATTTTAAGCAGGTAATCAGAACTGATTGTGCTTTCACTGAGGTCCAACAGGATTAGCTTTTAATTGGCCATGCATTATTTAACATCTTGAAAGCCTTGGAAAAATAAATKACCAATAAAGCTGCAGATTAAAAAAGAATGCTAAATAATGAAGCAGAAAGGACACCATGTTCCTTTTTAAACAACACGTGACCAAACAGTATACATTTTAACACAGAAAATTAAAAAGACGTACACCTTGGAGCAAAGAATGCTGGGCTGTAGAGATGAAGGCCTGGGAAACACTGTCTCTGAGTAGGACAGAGATCATACTGGATAATTAGGTAAATATCAGCAGAGAATATGGCCACTGTTGCCAAAATCTGTCAATTTATAAATGAAAATATTGATAAAAATACCTCACTTATTCTGCTCTTGCWTTTGGCACTATTTCAGCTTTTATTAATATAATACGTCCGGTTCTGGTATTCGTAACTCAAGTAGTAGGTTGTTAAGTTGGAGATGATTCAAAGAAAAGCCTCAAGATTAATCATGGTATTGGGGAAAAAGAGAGTGGGAGTATTCATGAAGCTAATCACTTTAGGATCATGCAGTGGAAAAAGATTATTGGACCAGTATCCCAGTCCTGTTCTGAAACTACCTCTGAGAAAGAGACTGTTGAAAACAGAAGAAATCTAGGGAGGATTTGCCTCTGTAGCCTAAGTTAGCTTCTATGGATTTCTCTCCTGATATTGCTGTAGGAAACAGCTGTGTGATAAGAGAAGGCTTTTCAATCTAGTAAAACAAATTCCAGAACCCAGCACCTGGAAATTGAAACCACAAAATTTCTGCATATTTTAAAGTTGAGAAATTAACTACAGGAAAAGTTTACAAAAGATAGTTTGGCAGTTCATCACTAAAAATATGAAAATCATAACTAAATTTTTTTCCTATGCGTTATATTCTCACTTAAACTGAAATCAGTACAGGAAAGTTGTGTAGAAAGTCAGATTAGGTGATCACAATTTCCCTTTCTGATTTTATGGGTCGGTGATGTTCAGAAATTTGAGTTAGAAACATAACTTCATTTCAGTCTACTCAAGAGTTGGCTACCAGGTACTCTGAGTTGGTAAAAATCTGGGATCTAGATGCATACCATTTTGAAAATTTCAGACTTAAACAACAAATCGCTAGTTTTATGAATCTCAAAGAAGTGGATGAACAGTATTCAAAAATAAACTACTTTCCAAGCAAGTATTTCCACGTCTAATAAGCCATAATGTAGAGATGTACTACTGATATTTATATTTTATAAATAAAAGAACCAAGAAATAAATACATTTTTAAAATCAGCGGGAGAAGAGCATTTTCAGACAGTTTCATCACTGTTGAATGATATTTAAACATTGAGAATGTTAGGCCCAGATGGGCATGCTGTGAACTATTCGTAATGTTAAATGCTAATATTCATGAAACAACAGCTTTCACTTTTTATGGTTTGAAATACATAAAACTCTTGCTGGCCTATTATTGTTGCTTTCATTTGTGAACCTTGAAGAGGTTTTTGATTTTAGCAGTTAATTGTATATCAGCAGAGAATTTCCCCTACCTGTCCTACCTTTAACATGCAGTAAAGTCATAAGTGCCTGAGTTAAGATTAGTGATCTGTGTGGGCTTGTGATTCAAGATATGAATATTGTGTCACTGGTGAAAATGCAGTATAGGCTACCCACCCCAAAGGAATGGGACAACCTGTTCATGCATTTTCACAACACAGAATGAACATAACCAACACGCATACCAAGCCTCAGCAAACTKCAGTATAGGGTACTGCTGCTTTAGAGGACACTATTTCCTGAAAATCTGTGTGAAGTACTGTGAAGCACCTATTACTGTGCACAGTCAAGTAGAACAACACCCAAAATAAAGCAGGTCATGGCAAAAATTTTTAAATGGTGAGTAAGCACTAAGTGTTGCTTTACTCACACTGCCTTTTCACAGTTCTGTTTACTGTGTTAACTGCAGGCACAGCTCAGAAGTCACTAACCAATGTTTTAAAGCAAATAAAGACAAAACTCACTTTGCAGGGGCAGGAGGTGAGGGTTGGGGGGCACCAATTTTTATTTCAGTGAAAGACCTAAGTATCTCCAGCCTTAGCTGAAAAAAATAATCTCTTTCTACTCTAATGATTTATGGGAGGCGTATCTGAGTTGATTTATATCTCCATTTTCCCCTGTGGTCTCAGTTCTCAAAACAAGCTKCCTCTCCAATGATTCACTGGGGTCATGGGACCGTATTGCATCATGAAAAATGCAATCTGGTCAGAATCATAGAATCATAGAAGCATTAAGGTTGGAAAAAACCTCTAACATCATCAACCCAACACCACAATGCCCACTAAACCATGTCCCAAAGTGCCACATCTACACATTTTTTGAACGCCTCCAGTGATGGTGACTCCACCATTTCCCTTGGCAGCCTGTTCCAATGCTTCACCACTCTTTCAGTAAAGAAATTTTACCTAATGTCCAATCTAAACCTCCCCTGGCAYAACTTGAAGCCATTTCCTCTTGTTCTATCACTAGTTACCTGGGAGAAGAGACCAACACCCACCTCACTACAGCCTCCTTTCAGGTAGTTGTAGAGA
>JASVER010000009.1:1268491-1289579 GCA_030449065.1 Oceanodroma leucorhoa | reverse complement strand
GATTCCCTCGTCCACATCATTGATAAAGATGTTAAACAAGACCAGCCCCAAAACTGAGCCCTGGGGAACACTGCTTGTGACTGGCTGCCAACTGGATTTAACTCCATTCACCACAACTCTCTGGGATCAGCGGTCCATCCAGTTTTTTACCCAGCGAAGAGTACACCCGTCCAAGCCATGAGCCGCCAGCTTCTCTAGGAGAATGCTGTGGGAGACAGTGTCAAAGGCCTTACTAAAGTCCATGTAAACAACATCCACAGCCTTCCCCTCATCCACCAGGCAGATCACCTGGTCGTAGAAGGAGATCGGGTTGGTCAAGCAGGACCTGCCCTTCATGAACCTGTGCTGGCTGGGCCCGATCCCCTGGTTGTTCCACACCTGCCTCGTGAGCGCCCTCAAGATGAACCGCTCCATAATCTTCTCCGGCACCGAGGTCAGGCTGACAGGCCTGTAGTTCCCTGGATCCTCCTTCCGGCCCTTCTTGTAGATGGGCGTCACATTGGCAAGMCTCCAGTCATCCGGGACCTCYCCTGTTAACCAGAACCGCTGATAAATGATGGAGAKYGGCCTGGCAAGCTCCACCAGCCAGCTYCCTCAGTACTCTCGGGTGGATCCCATCCRGCCCCATAGACTYGTGTATGTCCRGATGGCGTAGCAGGTCATTAACCGCTTCCTCCTGGATTTTGGGGCGCGTATTCCTCTCTCCRTCCCTCTCTTCCAGCTCAGGGGGCTGAATACCCTGAGGATCACCAGTCTGACTATTAAAGACTGAGGCAAAGAAGGCATCAGGTACCTCAGCCTTTTCCTCATCCTTGGTGGCAATGTTCCCMCCCACATCCAATAAAGGGTGGAGATTCTCCTTGGCTCTCTTTTGGTCGTTAATATATTTGTAAAAACATTTTTTGTTGTCTCTTACGACAGTGGCCAGATTGAGTTTTAGCTGGGCTTTTGCCATTCTAATTTTCTSTCTGCGTGACCTAATGYGACCCCTGTACTCTTCCTGAGTTGCCTRTCCCTTCTTCCAACAGTGGTAGACTCTCCTTTGTTCCCTGAGTCCCAGCAAAAGCTCCCCAGCAAAAGCTCCCTGAGCAAAAACTGAATCCAGCTGATTGTGAAGACAGGAGACAACAAAATTAGAGTAGACTAGAACAGAATATTTCAGTTGGAAGGGACCTAYGATGATCATCTATTCCAACTGCCTGACCAATTCAGGRCTGACCAAAAGTTTAAGCATGTTATTAAGGACATTGTCCAAATGCCTCTTAAACACTGACAGGCTTGGGACATTGAACAGCTCACTGGGAAGCCTGTTCCAGGTTTTGACCACCCTCTCAGTAAATAAATGCTTCCTAATGTCCAGCCTAAACCTCTCCGGCACAGCTTTGAACCATTCCCACGCGTCCTTCGGTGGATACCAGGGAGAAGAGATCTGCACCTCCATCCCTCCCCACTTCCTCTCCTCAGGAAGCTGTAGAGAGCAATGAGGTCGCCCTTCAGCCTCCTTTTCTCCAAACTAGACAAGCTCAAAGTCCCTAGTTGTTCCTCATGGAACATTCCTTCCAGCTCTTTCACCAGCTTTRTTGCCGTCCTCCGKACACATTCAAGGACCTTCACATCCTTCTTAAATATTGAGCCTGCTGTCAACCGGCACCCCCAGATCCCTTTCTGCATAGCTGCTCYTCAGCCACTCCTCTCYCAATCTATACTTGTGCCTGGCATTACTCAGTCCTAGAAAATATTCCTGGCAGCAGTGGGGTTTAAACCCATGCCCCCAAAGAGACTGGAGCCTTAATCCAGCACCTTAGACCGCTCGGCCATGCTACCCTGATGGTAAATCCATTTAAATCTCCAGCAACTATATCACCCAACCAAAATTCAACTTTCCGCAGGATATTTTAAGACAAATAATCTCTATCCATGACTTAAATATAGTAGGAAAAAGGACCAGTAATGGCTCTTTCTATAGGTAGAGGAAGACACTCCTTGCAGTGCACCACATACTTCTGGTCCCCTTGGTAGCTGTCAGGGAACATCAGCTGGAAAGTTCYACAAATATCTCCTTGCCTATGAACCTGTGATCCCTTTCCAAGAAAAGAAAGGATGATGGTATATTTTTGGGAGGAATGTGTGTTGACTTTGCATTCAGGTTTATATTTTCATATTTTAGGAGTGTAGTGAGACAGGGGCAATGAAACATCTGTCCCTTCATGCAAACACAGTCACTACAGTGWTCACATCATCTACTCTAGGCCTCTAACAGATGCAGTTTGGAGGATCAATRTTAGGTACCTTAACGAAGTAAGGTAACTTAACCTAACGCTAAGTTCCTTAAKGAATGAATGAAGCAACATAAGTCCATGCATCAAAGCAAGTCAGAGCATAAAAATTAGATGTTGAAAACAAGGAATGTGCTTATTCTGCCACTATGCAATATGCCATGGCATGAGGGTAAAAMCAGAGTGAGGTCCTAAGTGTTTATGCATTAATCTATGATGCCTGCAGAGCATGGAATTCAAGGGYTTGTTTTATGATCATTTTGACATTTCCAGGGACAGTTCAACTGAAACATGTATTACAGATTTCTTTGATTCTTCTTAAATACTTTGACACCTAGRTAGCTACTTTCCTGATTTGGTTATTCTTCAGTGCTGTTTTTGCTCTCCATACCCTCCTGCCAAGTAGACAATGTGTTGTCAATAACTCAGCAATACTAGATGCTCCAGCAACTTATAACTATACAAAAGCTGGATGATGAAATATCTTTAAACCTGGTAGAGTAAGTACTGTATACCACATGATTGTTCTAAATATTGGATATAACATATATACTTACCAGGGGCAGAGTGTGCAGATGCTGCATTTAATTTTATAGATTTGTATTTCTGGGACAATTTTTTCTTAGTCCTTCACACAAACTRAGCCAGTAACAGTAACAATTTAAGTCTCTTATAACATGTGCAACACAAAGAACACTATTTGGGTTATTTCTAACATTCAGATGCTGATTCTGTGTATATAGCTAATAGCCCAGCCTCCTMTGGACCTGATCTTCCCAGATGGACAACCGTAGGATTTGTCTGTCAAGTGATTCAAAACATACAAGCCTCACTGGGAAGTGCTAATAGCCTGGTGTCTAGGTTCTTTGACATCCTATTAACCTGTAACTTATCACACAGTGCTTACARATCATGTCCTCTTATCTTTGCACTGGAGTCAAGTGAGTATTTCTTTTTGTACAGTATTGATATGAGCTGCCTCGATGTTTATGGAATGGCATTGCTCCTGGGATTCAGCTCACAATGTAAACTGATACCATCTCTCTACCTGCTTTCAATGATATTAGTAGTTGCTCCCTCTTTCCTAAGTAAATTTTGCATTTAGTAATAACTGCTGCATAATTAAGGTGTCTAAGGAGCCATTAGTGAAAAAGATTTTGCAATATGCAGGTGAACCTAACTTCTTCCTTACATAAATAATTGTATTTCTACTCCTCTTGATTTAGGTGGAAGCACACAGTTTATATGCCATAGCTCTACAGTAAGTTTTTCCAGCTCTTTTCTCTTTGTATGTTTTTTTTAGATCATWCCCCCAGCATGCAGAAGAACAACGGAAGGCTTGCTAATATGGAGCGCTCTGTTCARTCAGGAAGTGCTTAATCAGGTCACCCATTTATCAGGTTATCTTCACAGGAGTTGGCGTGCATAATGATAATGTCAATGATTAGAGACAGAAGCTATGGCATTGTGTTATATTTGGCCAGTGTAATATTTTAATGTTTCAAACATTTTATGTATCTTTATGGACTTCATATTGCTTGCAGCTCCAACTAAGAGGGTGAGCTAAAATAGACCTCCTGCAAGAACTAATGACATTAAGGACAGTAATTAAACCCCACTGCTGAAGCAATGTTTTTTTCTTGGGGCTTATATGCATCAGGCTTGATATGTCAGCAGGAGAAAAAAATCAGAGAGGATGATTCTACATGAAAAGACAAGCTAGATGTGGAAGAGGAACACACTCTAGTTAAACACACAGGACAGAAAAGCCCTGAAAAAGAGTGCACAGGAAGTTCAAATCTACTAGGGTATTCAAGGGGAGGAAGAGTGACTATGTAGGAGGCTCATGCACACCCAGCCATATTAGCAGTTTCTTATGTTAGGATCATGGGATCACAGGATAGGATCTTATGATAATTTAGGGTGGAAGGCACCTGTGGAGATTTCTAGTCCAACTTCCTGCTCAAAACAAGGTAATCTCTGTGGCCAGACCAGATTGTTCTGGATTTTATCCTGTTGGGTCTTGAAAACCTCCAGGGATGGASAGAGACTGCACAACTACTCTGGTTAACCTGCTTGCAACCAAGCTTCCACTCCTTGCTTCTGTAGAAAAAGTTTCTTCTTATATTCAGTATTTTTTTCAACTTATACCCATTGCCTCTTATCTTCCTTCCAGGCACCGCTGTGTTCTCTGTAACCTCCCTATAGGTACTGGGGGGGGCAGCTGTTCAGTCTCCTTGAAGCCTTCTCTTCTCCAGGCTAAACAAGCCAGGCTCCCTTTGCTTCTCCTCACAGGGCAGGTGCTCCAACCCCCACCTATCTTGGTGGCCCTTCAGTGAACTTGCTACAGTTTGTCAATGTCTATCTTGTATTGGGGGGGCAAAACTGGGCATGATACTCCAGATGTAGTCTAATGAGTGGTGAATGGAGGAGGTTAATCCCTCCCCTTGATCTACCACCTCTGCTCCTGTTAATATAGCCCAGGAGGCTGTTGGATTTCTTTTCTGCCAGGACATGCTGTTGGTTYATTTTCAGTTAGCTGTCTGACAAGACCCCAGAGCCTTTTTTCACAGGGCTGCTCTCCAGCTAATCTGTCCCCAGCCTGTATCACTGTAAGGGGTTTTTCCTTTTCACATGCAGGTCTTCATATTTGGCCCTGTTGAAATTCATAAGGTACCTGTCAGCCCTTTCCTTCAGTCTGTCCTTCTRTATAGCAGCCCTGCTGCCAAGCATGTTGGCTGGTCTCAATTTGGTATCATCTCCAAAGCTGATGAGAGTACCCTCCACTGCCTTTTCCAGACCATTGGTAAAGACATTAAACACAACAGTTCCCAAGTTAGACCTCTCTGGCACTCTATTGGTTACCAGTCTCCAATCTGAGTATGACCCATTAACCTCTACCTTTTGAGCCCAATCATTTTACTAGGTTTTTACCCGTTCACTCACCTGGCCTTTAGTGCTCTAACTTGCATGCAAGAACATGGTAGAAGGCAATGTTGAAAGCCTTGCTGAAATTTATGTAAATGACATCCCTCACTCTCCCCTCATCTGTAAATCCAGTAATTTTATCACAGAGGCAACCAGGTTGGTCAGGTATGATTTACCCTCAGTAACCCAGTCACCTTCTTAYCCTTCATGTGCCTAGAGATGTGCTCCAAGAGGACTTGGTTTATGATTGTCCCAGGGATAAAGTGAGGTTGAATGGTGGGTAGTTCACCAGCTTTTCTTTTTTGGTCCTTTTTGAAGATGAGTGCTTTTCTTCAGTCATCAGGAATCTCCCTCAGTCTCCATTACCTTTTAAACATGACAGAAAGCAGGCTTGCAAGGACATTGGTCAGTTMGCTCAGCATCCTTGGATGCAGCCTGACCTATGGACATGTAAAGATGGATTTTTTTTCACGTAATACCAGTCTTGATCCTCATCCACTGCTAATAGCTCTTACCCTCCTTCAAGCTTTTCATTAATCACAGAGGCCTGGGAGACACCTTTGATGAAAAGTGAGGCAAAAGTGGCACTGAATAACTCAGTCTAGTTTGCATCCACTGTYTCTAAGYCACCTGCCCCATTCAGCAATGTTCCCACATTTTCCTTTTCAGTGTTGTGCTACTAATGTAGCCATAGCAAATGTTCTTGTTGGTTTTTACRTTCCTTGCAAGCATCACATCTCAGTAAGTTTTAGCTTTCCTAACACAATCCCTACATACCTAGGTAATGTTTCTAAATTTTTCCTTTGTAGCCTGTCCCGCTTCCACCTCCTCTTTTTTGCATTTTGCATGTCCTCCCACAGGATCCCACCAAGAAGTTTCCTGCATACACTTAGGGATACTTGCCTGAAGTCCAGGGTCAGTATTCTTGCTCCCCTCTTTTGTCACTTCCCTTAGCATTTTGAGCTTCACTGCTTCAGGGTCACTACAGCCAAGACTGCTACTGATTACTGTCTCCCCAACCAGTTATTCCTTGCCTGTGAATAGCAGAACCAGCTGTGTGTCGCACAGGGTTGGTCCACCCTGTACTTCCGTCACCTTCAGAAATCTGCTTGACTGCTTGCATCCCACTGTGCTGTCATTCCAGCAAGGAACAGGGAGGTCAAGATCTCCCATAAGAGCCAGGCCCTGTGATAGTGAAACTTCCAGGAATTGTTGTCCTTTTATGCCTTCTCTGAAATAGTATTGATTTGAATAAATTGAATGAGAGGAGTCTGGCCACAAAATAATCTTGTCATTGCCCCTGAGAGAGCAGAAAATCAGATGCTGAACTTCAGTGATGTGCTGTGGTGAACAAAGCAGATTCTCAATGTGGAGTCCAAGGACTGCAGTCCTGACAAGTGAAGGCTTAAAAACTAGGTGGTTTAGCCCTTTCAGCATGCATGAGGGGCCTGAAGGTACAGTAAATCTRGGATTGCAGATAGATGGCTATAGACTGCACTCTGAACGCAGGCACTTCACAGAAACAGAGCACAAGATCAAAGCCATAGCAGAGCTGAATCTGGTGGCGTACATTCACCTTGAAAAGTCACAGCAATGACTAATGTTTAATTTACAGAACTGTAATCAGACATCTACTTAAAACATTCAGGATTCATGGTTTAAACGGCAGAGCCTCTGCTCAGGTGGCATAAACCAGTCATACAGTCAGCAGATGTGACCCTTTGAGTACCTGCACTTCCAGTGAAGAATTTTTGGACAGCAGTGGGAAGTCATTAAGCACAAAATTCACTAGCCTCAGTTATGAGTTTCATTCAGTCCAAAGCCTTGGTCATTTTAATAGCAAAAAGATACAGAGGAGGTGCAGCAAGTAACATTTCTAAGCCTTTGCAGATTTCTGCAAGACTTCATTTATTTTAAACCTTTAGAAAGAAAAAGATAGCCTATACTTTTGGAGTCTACTTATAGTTCCTATGATGACAACAACAGCCATTTTAGGGCTGGAAAAGAGGTGCTGTGAACAGGGGGTCTGTACAGGAGGGCAGGGAAAAAAAACACTGGCATTTTAAAGAGGACTAGCTAATCTATCACACAGAGATGTGCTGCACCTCATTCAGACACTCTCTGGGTCTGTAAGAACTGCTGACAACACCTAACAGGTATGCACTTTTACTGATTACAGACAATAAATTTATGACTGCATTAGCATGGAGTAAACTTATTATGTCTTTCCAGCACCGTTACGCTTGAACAACCATGATTAAAYTCCTAATCCTTAACTTTCTCAAGTTGGGATAGCCTCTTAGATCACTGTTGTGCAGATATACTTTAGTGACATCTCAGACAGCTAGACCTGAACTTTGAAACAGTACACTTATAGCAGCACTATGCCAAGCTTTGATTTATTATTTTTGTTTCTGAAAACCAGGCTTACTACTTCAGGATGTTGCTCTGCTGGGTCATGCAGAGGTACTAGCTCACTCAGAGGTAGCACAAGACAACACTGTATAGTGTAGAGTGACAAGGCAATTCAAAAAATAGCAAATTAAAGCTCCAGATTTAATGTGGAAGCTGCATTTTATTTGCCACTTCTACCTGTCAGGGTCTACCCACGGTTGTTCCAGCATGGCTAGATACAAAARGTTTATGGTAATGCTTTCTTAAGGTACTATATTTTACCAATAAACAGCTTTCCATTAAGATTTACACTACACATTAAGCTTTAAAATTTGATTTGTTCTAGTAGGGATCATATTTTACAAATATAAATGATTGCAAATACATTAAATTATATCAGCTTTGAGAATTTTTTTATATTATATATATTATTCCTTATCAGAATTGCAATAAACTGCAGGAGTCTGCACATCTGTTATAAGATTGCCCCATTGCTTTTCCACATAGGGCATGTTTAAATTGATAAAGTATGTAATTTTAATGCTGCCTTTGTTTTAATCTTAATCTTGGCTTTATTGCAAATGCAGTCTTGATAAATAGTAATTTAACTGATGTAGTTTTTGTTACCAAGAAACTTTCTCACTGATTGGTGAAAATGTCTGTATAGGGCAATATACAAATCCATGTATATTTACACACATGTATGTATGTATAAACATTTTGAAAATCACATTGGGGTTCCCAAAAGTTTATTACTCAAGATAACTTTTAATGTGGTTTCATTTATTTTATCCTCTGAAGTAAAATGTAACAAGCTCAGAATTTACCCTCTTAAATTGTTCTATGATTGAAATATACTGAAGTAGAAAGCTATCCAGTCAGCTAATAAGGTGATGTTGGTTATTCTATAAATACCCACCAAATGCTAGAAAATTTAAGATCATGAAGTTTTATTCTTATTGGACACATTACTGCACTTGGAAATATAAATACATAATACCTCAATATCGACTTGTAAATTACATTTTCTATGAAGATGAATAGTAGTACCTAGATTTTATGGAATGACATCCTTCTGGGGTATCATGTTACAATTATTTTTACTCTTTCCTTGCTGCTTGAAATTTTATTTGATTCATGCACAAAGTTTAAATGTTTGGATACTTGAATCGAATCACTTACCATATGCCAAAAGTTCAAAACTCTCTTCATTATTTTTACCAAAATTGTGTCAAGGGTGTGTTTTTTTCTGGGGCAAGGGATAGGTTGTTGGCTGGAATGTTGAATGCTTCTGCAGGAAAAACATATTTTTCTAGAAAAGTCTCACTGAAAAGAAAGAACCTCCAAATGTGACCATTTCCCTATAAATTTTTTAAAAATACTCATTGAGTATCTTTTTGTTCCTCTCTTCTTCATGTTTCTGACTTCTTCATCAACATCTCTTTCTTCTCATCAATCAAAGAGCACCCTTTTTTGCTACTATAATCATCACTTTACTCTAAAATCCTCCCAGCTGATTCCCACTTCAGCCTGGATTTCTCTTCATTATCCTCAATATTTCTTTCTTCTTCTCTGATAACAATTTAGTTTTCTTGACAGCTTCCAAATGTTGTCATGGGAATTGAGCCAGCTTTGCGATGGCATTTGTTGTCTCTTTTGTCTGCTCTCAACCTAAGCCTGCTGATGTTTTTGCCAATCTCTTTTCCTGAGAGACTCTTTTGGTCAGAAGTGTCAAAGACAAACCTGAGTATGTCCTGCCTGGTGAAGCCTCAGAGAATTTAACAAGTACTTTTAAATTTTTTTAAAAAATATATATCTTTAATTAGGACACACAATAAATACRTGCTGTAGAAGTCAGGAATTGTCATATTCAGAGGTGGCAGTTAATGAGGAATCTTTTTTGTACCTACAATGACCCTTTAGTAAAAGAACAAGTGKGTTAACAAACCCTAGAAGGAAGAATTTTGAGGAATCGGATCCATGTTTGTGATTCAGTTATGCTTCCAGCATATTCTAAGCAGCTGAATGAGGGTATTCCAGAGCCTGTAGGATTTCAGTCAGTTCTTCTGGAAGGGCCAGTCACCCTTAGAGATGCTCTTTACATAACACATAGAAGACCAGAGTTTGCCCTATCCTGTTGTAAGGACAGCCACACCACACCTCATATGGAGGGAAGGACAGGTTTCAGGTAGATGCAGAACTGTCAGATAAAACATAACTCTTCCTCCTTTCATGTTTGGTCCTGTATTTCTGAGAAAGAGGTGAAAAAGAAGCAAAGAAAGGAATAAAGCTGACTGAGAAATCAATAAACTTTGCTAAGATTTAAACTCCCCAATTAATAACCAGCCCTGCTTTATTTTTGTGTGTCCTATGAACTGGTATTTGGCTTCCAAAATCTTTCAAATCTTATTGTAGCTATTACCTTTTMTGGTTAGCTTCCTATAAATACGTCAGAGCTATTAATGAGTAAAATAAAAATACTTCATAAAAAGAATACATGGGCACCATGCTTGTTGGGTTTTTTTTAATGGATCTACAGTGTAAAAGGAATAGAACTGAGCCATATTGTTCCCCTTAATTTCTGAAGAGAAGTACAAAGAAATATCATACAGCTATACCAAAAACTTAATATTCTCTTAAATTGCTGTTATCATTTTGTGAGAGAAGCTTAGAACTCCCTCAGTTTTGTTACARCTGAAGAACAAAGCCAAGGAAATGGAATAATTCCAGCTAAACTATATAAGTGTTAGATTCTACAAAATTTCTGCCAGACTTTTATTATCTGCTCATACACACATGTGGTTGCTTAGTGTGTCTTAGATTAGTTTCTTAGTTTTCTCTCACCAAATGATAGAGTGAAGCAAGTTTTTAGCATTTTTCAACCACACCAAGTAAACTCCAGATATTTCTCCCAGTCTTCCTAAACTCCATATCTAGCATCTTTGAATACAAGGAAAAACATATATTTAATTTTGCTAATATTGCAAGAGGCCAGCAGAGGCAAAATAACATTATGGCACTCACTTTTTTCAACAACTTTGTTATTCTGAAGAAGTCAAACCATTTTAAAAACATGATTTTAGTTGAAATAACTACTGCCTACCTCTGTTTAAAAGATGCATAAACTAAAATCCCATAAGGTTTAGTGAGCTGCCTGAAATCAAGCAATGAGTTAGAAAGAGCACTTAGGGCACCTAAACTGGTTATAAACTTAAGGGTGTTTGTGTAAATAAGAAAATCTGGAACTACCGAATATATCATAGTGGTTAAATGGCAGTCAGAAATTAAGTGGAGAAATGGAGCTGGGGATGATTCAAGCTTTGATTCTGTCTTTTCAGCAGGTGAGGAGACTGCAGAGGGGGCAGCTGTTCTCCAGCCTGTTTGCAGCACATTCCCCCATGGCAGTGAATCTCAGCCCTCGATACACACTCTCAGATCCGTCACTCAGCAGGCTGGGAGACATGTAGTGGTCTTCACCTCACTTTGCTGTGTGGACATACTAGGGAAGTTAACCAAAAGTTGATTGCTAAAGGAACTACAGAAGAAGCACTACAGAATAGTGAAAGCTAAGAGATATATAAATTATCCTCTGTATGCTCTCATTTCTAATGATTTGTTTTTTATGCACAAATCAAAACTAATTTAGAATAAAAAGGATTGGGAAAAAGCAGAACATGAAAATCAAATAACTTTAATTAAACTTTTCTCAGTTTTGCCAGCTGGAAGACCTTTTTTTTTTTTTTTTAATTCAAGTTTCTTTCCTTGCCAATTGCATTTTTCCTGAATTTTCCACAGACTTGCTTTTCCCTTATGGTGTATTTATTATAGAGTGTACTAAATACTAAGCTGGAATTCATTCTAATATGAACAAAAAACAAAAGAGAAAGAAAGAGAGAGAGAGAAAATTAAAGAAAGGAAAAGAAAGAGAAGAGGGGGAGAGAGAGAGAAAGGACAAACACAGCCCCAAAAATCTTTCCACAATTGTTTCCAAAGTTACTTCCAATTTTATGCATTTAAAATTTACCCTAATCCATGAGGTGACCACCTTCTGAAGACTACTGTGTAACAATTTGTCAACACACCCCTTTTTTGTTGCATAGTCTAGCAAGATGMGAGGTTTTCTCCTGTATCACTACCAGTTTTGTCCGCAGCAGCACCAGTTCACACAAGAATGACAGCAGGAACACAGCTGTCAGACTAAAGATATTTAGTTTGTCTAGTTTTGACAGTGAGAAACACAGAGTATTTGCTATTTCATGAACAGTACAAACATCCCAGCTATTTTTAACCTATGTCATCATGATCAAAAATAAAACTTATATGAAACACAGCGTGAGTCAAGCTGCTTTGGATCCATTTCAAAAATTGCACCCCTTGGGGTTTCTGTTCACTTCTCAGCCAACTGGGTAGAGCTTGGAGGCACAGGGACAGAAAATGCCTACAAAATAACTGATCATATTCACCTSACATGCCCAAAGCTAGAATCAGCTAGAGGTCTTGTCTACTGTAACCAATGGCTATCTGATTTTCCTGTTTTCTGACAAGTTATTTTAAGCAATGAAGACAACTTAAGAGACTTAGTACTGTGTTACATGAAAGCCCAGAAACCATTCTCATGCATTGAAAGCCCAGAAAACCATTCTCATGCCATTGGGTAGTCTAACAGCTTATACTTATTTTCATACAGTGTCATCCTGTATCATGATCCCCTGGCACATACCCAACAAAACCACTCTCCATTCCTTCTCCACAAAGTTTTTATTATTGTATATTTTCAGTTTCCTGAAAGAAATTAAATGTGAGGGGGGAAAAAAAAAATTCCAGAACACAAAATGTAGCGTACATCAGTTAGGAGGAATAGAAACAAATCTTTGTTTCTTAAAATGCTCTCTGAAATAATCTAATTGATAGTATATTTCTAGATTATAATGAAGCAGAAAAATAGCTGGTTTTAAATTTAAGGATCTGTGTTCTCTTTGCCTTTATATTCTGTGGCACTTGCAGTAAATCCAGAGTAAGACACTGAGCTTGGTAGCATTGCAGACAGCCTAACATCATGGTTAGAGAGTAGAATCAAGCTGAATAAGGCTTTATAGTGTAGTCATTGCATTTATTTTACTAGATACTTTGAGAGGCTTTCTTGCTTCATTCATTTTTTTACCAACTGTCTCCTTTGCAAGCTGCAGTTAGTTCTTTGGTTTTATATTTATATAGGGCTTTATTTAAAACACYCTTGCCAAAATCTCAAAACACAATGCTTTTCCTGTGAGTACTGATACAATGTTGTAACCAATGCTACAAGCACAATAACACTGCTGGAAACATTATTGGAGGAAACATAGAATACCTTTTCTCTTCTCAGGCTTACATAGACATTGCAAGAAATATATCATTGTTGATTTACAGGACAACTGCATAGCTTCCAACATCTTAGCAATTCTTCCCAGRAGTGTCACAGAAGCAGCACTTTCAAAGAGTGATTTAGCAATATAGCAATTTCTCTAACAAAGAATGTATTTTTAATGATGTTTCACCATTTTTTGACAATGGCTTTTCATGTTCATTTATTTTAATTATGCTGTGTATATGTTAAACATCATTCCCAAATCCGTGAAGATAAGGCTCATCTTTAAAATGAATCAATTACATAAAAAAAACCCAAGACCAACAGTAAATGATGTTACTGAAATTTAAGAATAAGGTGAAGTGTTCTGAAGACATTTTAATAATGAGGAGGGGATAGCCTGTGTGACTCTCCCTTTCTATGTGAAATGCCTGGACAAGGGGCTATAAAGTAGCACACGGAGCAATGCATGTGTAGCAGGCTCAGTGTGCAAGGAATTGCTTGTTACTGTAGTGTATCTGTTAATTCAGCCAATGACTAGTGAAAGTATAAATATATTCAAGTGCACTGAAGTAATTGAGGGAATTCACCCCATGTGGTGTCAGTATGTCTGATTTCACCACATTTGAGCTCGGTTGTGTATCGTGGTTGTAATGTTAGAGCAAAAGTGCAGCTGAAATTAAGAATTTTATTCTGATTATTATAAACCTAGAATACAAATTCTTCCCTAGCCTCCARTATAGTCATTATCTCTCACATTTCTATTGTGCAGTTATCTTTTTACACCACAAACTTTTTCTCTAGTCAGCATATTCAAACCTATTCAAATAATTAAGATTTACAATACACTACATAAGTGTGACTAGTAAGACAGTACATATTAGCAGAAGCCTTCTAAAGTTCTTAGAAACTGAGTTTTCCAACAGTCTTTCAAAAGCAAAACCTAGCCTCTGGTGTAACAGATATAATGTTTTCCCACACTGATAAAACAGAAAAGGTTTTATCCACATTTAATAAGTTGAAAGTTTTGTTTACATAGACATAAACATTTGAAATAATAAATCAGCATATCCATATACATGAATACAATCATARCAAAACAGAAATAGGGGATACAGGCAATTCCCACTGACTCATGGTCTGAGCTGTGGAATGGATGAGCAGCAGTTTTGTTGAGCTGCATCAAAACTTCAGGGTCTTTCTGTGCTACTCTAACTAAGCATTTATTTACAAAAGACCTGGATAGGATCGTGACATTCAATTGTGATAGCCTTTTTTTAAGGCTTAGCTTCTTCATTTTCATGAATCCAATAGTCCTGTGTAAATTTACTGCTCAGTTTGTGTGTTGTAACTTCCTCTGTCCTGGATCTCTGGGGGGCACAAGTACCTTAGAGAATACAAGCTTGACTGCTTGGACTGGTGAACCCCAGAAGCTGACTTCTGAATTTTCAGTAAATTTCCAAGTGGGTCCCCAGCCATTTGAGGGACCAGAGTGAAGAGCGGGGATCCACCCATTAGGTCCTCAGTAAAGCAATTTTCATGATGCCTCAGAATGAATGCCCTGGAAGAGATAGCTAAAAATGAAGGACACATTCAAAAAAMCATGAGGTTTTATCGTAAGTTGGCTGACATATGGTAAGTTGACATATTTACTGTAACTGAAATGAAAATTAAAGATATACTGGAAAAAATGTTACAAAGTCTTAAAAACAGATATTCGTTACTCTGTACAGGTTGAAGTGTACAACAGAAGCAGAGAAACTACAGAATTACATTATTAGGGTGATCCTTTCCTTGTTGAATTAAAATACCAATTAYATGAAAGATCAGCTCAGGGTGTTATAAATGCATTTTTTGATGCAGTAAGGGTGATTCTGTATTCTGCCTTTGAGGAAAATACAGTAACGTACTAAATTTGAAATAAAAAGTGTGTGAAGTGRCCTTAATTTAGGGAATTAAGTTAAATCTTTTCAATAAACTTGATTAAATCAAATGCATGGATTCAGTATGGTTTTACCAATGAAGCTTGGATTCACATCTTTACCTAATTCAGGCTGCATTCCTTGAATGTCGTATGTAGAAAAGTTGTAACTGACGATGAATGAGGCCTCAGAAGAATGAAACAAAAACACTAACTGCCCTTGGTGTAATGAATATTCTTTGTGTTTCTTCTGTTGCATGTTCCCACCATTTTTTAAAGCTGGAAGGTAAGTGCTTCCTTTTCTGTCAGACCTGGGGGCATTTTTTTTGTACTTGAATGGTTCATAGTACAGACTGAAGRCTGTTCCAGGGCTGTTGCATACCCTCCCACTAAGGGACATATTGCAAATTATTTTGCCTAAGACATTAAAACAATCTTGCTGCTAGTTCTGGCTAAAAGAAAAAAAAAAAAAGAAAAGAAAAAAAAGTGAGAAATGTTTTTATATTTGTCATAGAACATACCAGATGCTTTATGTCAATCACTCTCTTTTAAGAGTCTAATTATTGCATTCACAGGTCTGTGCAGTAATGTCAAAATGAAACCCAGATCATAACTGTGATCACTTTCACTGCTGTGTTTAAGGACTATTGTTACCATACAGATTTCTAAAATATTTGTGGATAAAAATTTATTTTTGATGGACAAGTATTCTAGCCATGTTATAAAATTGATGTTAAGCCACTCAGGAGATAGTAAAAAAGAGTTACTTGAGCTTATTTTCTTAAATATTTAAGTGATAAAGGAGAAAGAGTAAGCATTGTATCAATTACCTTTGGAACAACTAGGAGAAGTTGTGAACATGGATGAAGCTTGAAATTCCTTAAAGAAAAGCACTAGAAATAATATCATGAGTTGAAAGCAGGAAACAATATTCAGGCTGGGATTTTCAGTGAGTCCTTGGGCTCTCCAATCTCCCCAGACTTCTACGTTTGCAGTTTAGCATGGCCCAGGAAAGAAGTCAATACTCCTTGATTATGACTTCATTAGTTAATTAGGCTGGGCTGAGAACAAACCTTTCTCGTGACTGCTTATGTGTCCTGGAAGAGATTTGTAAGGGTATAGAAATCAGAGAGAGCTATTGATTCAAATACTTTTGGTGGAGAAATTTGCATTAATGCCAGTGTACCTGTCCATTATTTCTGGCTACAGAGTTTACTACTGTCCTGGTTAGTATAATGAAAATTCAAAATTGAAAAAATTAGCCTGTGTTTAAGAACTAGGCTCTGTGCCTGAGGTTTATAACACACCACAAAGCTATGCCAGCTCTGGTCTCAAAGTAGACCCTCAAAACTGTCCACCTTGTCTTGATCTCCTGTTCTGCAGAAGTACATGTAAGCACTTGATCAGGTGCAGGAAGCACACAAAGTGCACACTAAATTATACTAAACTGCTAATATTGGCCAGGCGGCTAGGTATAGCAGTGAGTATAGTTTATTTACAGAAGGTAGGAGGCCTCCTCAGACATGCCAGATCCTGTGAGCTCTAGAGGATGCTCTTCAGCTGCCATCAGGGTCACAACCCATGTTTACTGTATCTACGTGAAGCTACAGTAAATATACAAGTAAATATACCAGTCCCAGTAAGAGATCCCTGGCGCCCAGACTAACTGGTGCAGAGTGTCTCAGATCCATATGACTGAGATTTAGTTCAATTTAGAGCACAATATATAGCGTAATGTGTAATTATCATCTTAGATATGTTTTCAAAGTATTCAAAATAGAGAGAGATGTGTCATAGGCAACTAGAGTGGATTTTATGATGTGAAACTGAGAGTATGGGTTGCATATACTATGGGCTGGCATTTGAGCGTATAGAAGTTCTTGAGGCTGCAAAGCCTTATCAGATAGCACTGGAGGACTGTATTGGACATCTGTTGCATCTTTGTCCACATTGCTAACTAGAGATTCCCCGGAATGATCTATCTTCCAGACAATGTCCAGGCTTTTTGTCCTACAGAGAGCTAGCTCAAGCACTACCAAAAGAAGAACCAAAAAGCAAAATAATCTATCTACAATGTGGACAAAAAGAGATCCAGCGTTCAAGTTCTCTCCCTGATCAACATAGACATACTCTTTGTGTATAAACAGTAATTTGGGTCATTAAAGTGATTGCAGGACACTCCTCTAAGCAGAACTTAAACATATCTAGATACAGTTGGCATTGTGCATGAAATGACRTAGGAGTAACAGGGACTGTTCTGTAGTCCAGCCTCTGCTATCATGAGTAATATCTCCTAATCTCTTTATAAATATGCGTATCTCCATCACAAAACTAGGTAGCGAGGACAAAATATCTCCTCTTTCAAAACTTACAGAAAATTATTATTTTTAAATTGAAAATTATTATTATCTGAGTTCCTCTCTAAGCTTCAGATAACTCATGAACAGTTTTATATCCATTAATTTCTGTGCAACTACTGTTTATTTCGCTTAAATAACATTTTTACAACCATGGTCAGAAAATGTGTATGCTCAGTGGCAGTTCAAATGATGTTTAGCTTGTGCGAATTGTCACTGAACACTACTGCACGGGGGCGATGTACTTCCTGCTCACATACATATTTCAGTGAGCACTTCTTTGTTTTAGTGTGTAGTAGTGCCAGGCTTGATACAAGCACTTCACTTTGCATAAGAGAGAAATAAGGCTTAGAAGGTTTTTCCTGAGGATTATGAAGTTTTGATGGGCGTGGACCCCGTGTTCGCAAGGTAGCGGACACCCTTGCACACTGATTGCCTGGTTGCTCTTGTAGTAACATCAGAGCACCACTATAAGAAAAATGAGACATTCTGTATTTTTTTAAAAAACCCTACAATCTTTTGTAACATGGATACAAATGTATAAACAGAATGCATGTCTGAAAGAGACAAATTGAGTCTGCCTCTTCTGTTCAGATTTAGTTTCTTGGAACCGTAGGACACATAGCACATAAATTGATCAGACTACTTACCAGACAGGAAAGTAGAAAGTTCATATGTAACTGTGACATTTTGAGAATGAAAAAGCTTAGTATGCATAGCAGCTCCACATCTACATTGTGCATTCAGTGGCAAGAGGACATATGGAAAAAATAGAAATGTCATTGCATTAGTCACTGAATTAATGTTGTGGCTGCCTGTTACTATTAAGGTTATGACTTATACAGGACAAACTCTTCATTCTTTTTGTTTATCAGCACTAGTTATACTGTTTACATGTCTTTACTTTAACTTTGTTGATGGCAGAGATGTTTTCTTTAGACTTTTACATTTATCCGCTCAAGCAGAGCTACAGAAGCAGTCACTTCAAATAATAAATAGCAACACAACACTTCTATGTGCAATAAACTACTCTCAGTTCATTTTTGATCTACGGTGTAAGAGATTTGGGGAATATATTCTTTACTATGGAAGATAATGCATTTTTGGGCTTATGGGTACATTAGTAATGGGAGCTAATAGACTAGGCAGTTTAAACTACATTTCAAATTAAGGAGATGTATTGATTGCAGGATGTATAAGTTTGAGGAAACTTCCCAAACTTTTTGCAGAATATTGACACATTTTATGACCTCTTCTCATGATTTTCTACTTTTTTTTTCGTGGAAAATATACTTAAAATCTTATCTTTAAGTTACATAAACTAAAACTTCCCAGGTCATCTCTTCAATCATTTAAAATTCAGTACTGTCATAGTTCTCTGAAGTAACTCTTGCTCAGCTGTTGTTCCATACACCAGTATACCTGTGATACAGCAGACATCTAGTATCGATATTTTTATATCCATATTGATTGACAAGTTTAATTATCTTTCTAAAAAAAGTTTGGGAGAAAATTGATCATGTGATGTATGGTATTTATCTAAATAATTATGTATTTAAATCTAAATAAAGCATATGTCTCATTTTTTTTGAAGCAAAATAACATGTTAGCACATTTTATTAACTCTACTTAACAGCATTTATGTCAGCAATTGGTTTAAGTGGATTTATTATGTAGGCAAGACTCAGGATAGGTAAAAGCTGCAGAATCACTTACCACTGGACTTAACACTTCATTTCTAAAACTTTGCCAGGGTTGCAGAAAAAAATGAAGATATGGCACTGGCTTTGATAGATACTAAATCACAGGTGCTTTATTTCTTCATTTTTACTATTAAATAAAACTATACATCCCTTTCACAAATGGGAAAAAAAAAATGAATTTTCCAAATTTAAAAAAAAAGTCAGAACTCAAACTTTCACATGGTCACACTTGCTAACAATTTACAGACTAATCCTCAAAACAGCATACAGTCATACAACTATTAAACCTGCTTCACAACTGAGACAAAAACGAAGCTTTGTACTGAGTTGTGCAGAGTCTAGGAGGAACATGAGCAGGCAATATAGTAACAAGAAGTAGGTTCAAAGTCCTGAGCTCAGGCAGTGGCTCAGGTAGCTAACCATCCTGAGAAAACAGAGCTTGCAAGAGTCTGCATTTACCCATCAACTTAATATGGGGCTGCAAAAACATAGGTCCTGTGCAAGCAGGGACTAGTATCTAAGCTACAAAGCTTATCAACAATAGGCAACAACATGCCCAAACTCCACCTGGATCCAGTTCTAGTGAGTAAAGCCCAATGCACTGGGGGCATCCAGGCTACGTCTGGCAGCAGCAATTGTCTGTGGAGTGGTCAGTCCTCAGTGGGAGGACTGGTGAGTCTCAGCCTGGGTAGCAACCCAGGAGTTAGAGCACTTCTGGGAAGCAGTTCAAGCTCTGTCAGTCTACAATCCAGGACCCTCTTTGCTTAGAGGACTCTGTTGTCTTCCCCTTCTCCTTCCTCCTTCTCCTTTTCTTTCTGCTCTTCTCTTAATTCCATTTCCTATTGATTTTTAGTCACTCTCCTGAGTATGCAGGAGCCCTTACAAGTCAGTGGATAGAGACAAACACCTTATTAAAGCCTCCTCAGTCACTGTGGATGCTGTGGATCTGCCTCTCACTCACTGAAGGAAGGTGCTCTGAATCATCCTGCCAAACAGACAGCAGCTCTTTAAATATTACTAGACCTAAAGTACCCATAATAGGAAATGTGAATGTAAACAGAGAAACTAACAACATGGTCCCRTTTTACACCAGAAATCTGGAACAGATAATAGAACCAAATTAAGACTGAGACCATTGTAACTTGCCTTCTCCAACTCATCAAAACAGCTTTGCAGGATTTTCTTATCACACATGCCATGCATTTTCTGCCTGTAAACAGTAAGCTTTTCCACAAGCTTTACTTTGGCTCTGCTGGTTTATAGCCCTAGCCACAAATGTGTAACCCACTTTTTAATCTATGCTTATTACAACCTCTAAAAAAGTGAGCAATTCGCTGAAGAAATTAGATTATGGACAAGATTCTGAAAATTGGCATGAATAGATTACAACTTCATATCTAACCAAAGCTTTGTGCAGTAATTGAAAGGAACAAAATAAATAGTGTAATTCAGTTCAAGAAAAGTCAGTTTACATTGTTAGGGTTTCATTGTTTTTTTTCTAAACTAACAGCATGACATATTTTATAATTACACTTTAGTCATTCTGCTGTGCTTATGTTTTAACCAGTTTGCACAACTGCTAAACAATTACATTGTCTTCAGCAACATGTTGAAGGTGTTAAAGCTTCATTGTATTAGGGTGAAAAAGGAATGTGTCTGGCTGCAGTACTGAGGTAAGAATGCTATTCCATTAATGTRCACAGTGGTATCAGAGAAGATTCCAGGTTTTTAACGTATATGTATACAAACCTGTATAGTATAAAGAGATGCTCAAGCTCAGAGTCTGGTTCTTTAGCAGAGAGAGCTGCTGTGGCCACACTTGGAAAGTGGCAGATCTGGGACCAGCTGTGTTAAGGTAGGAGTATGTGAAGCTGCAGTGTCTCAGTACCCTTGAAAATCCCTCAAAAGTGCTTAAGATGACAAAATCATACGTCATTTCTACAACTGGAAATGACTGGAAAGGGTGGAGGTTGAGTCTGTGGAGAGGCAGGGGCTCTCCTATGTCTGATCAGAGGTAGGGGACTGTTGCGTGAAAGGCTGAAGTAGCTAGTGCACTTGTTCAGCCTAGTCGCGTTCAACGAGAAAAATTATGACTAGATTAACGAACAATGCAATTTATTAAAGCAACAGATACACAGGTTCTTTTGGATTGCCGGTGATAGAAT
>JASVER010000009.1:1132866-1267678 GCA_030449065.1 Oceanodroma leucorhoa | reverse complement strand
CTCCACCAAGAGAGGCACGAGAAGCAGAGTTCTTCAGAGATAGACACCTGCGGTGGGGAGCAGGACCTGACAGAAACAATTTTTAACAGCTGGTGTGGGAGCTCTACCTGTAATTTTACATACAGTGTGCCAAACCAGCCCTCAGCATGGTTCTCTCCTAAATTCATAATCAGACAAGTTAGGGGTAATCAGAAATGCATTCTTGGGAATGAAATATTCAGCCTACCATTTTGAACACCTCAGGGATAACAATACAAACGCACTGAAGAAAACACTGGTACTAAAACCACTGGACGTCTGAATTATCCATGAAATGATAAATGGCTCCCAGAATTTTTTTCCAGGCAATTACCAAGTAATTTCCATGTGGAAGAAGAGAGATAAAACCTTTGGGCAGTGAAAGTTTTAAATGCCAGAAGCTATAATAGACAAACCTTTATGTGCCAGGAGTTACATACAATTTCCTGTGCAACAGCAGCTGAACATAAACTGTTATGTGCTGCTTATGCACAGTTGTATATAAATAACACAGGGTTCATGCAGAGCATCATGTAATGAAGTTTATGTGTAAAATCTTTCCACCTCACTAACTTTTTGTGCATACATTTTTAATAAATTGARCTGCCAAAAACAACTTGAAAGGCAATTAGAAAAGAAAAGCAAATGAAAAACCATGCTACTTGTTACATAATACAATTCAGAAGAGTAAAATTTTGTAAAATTTCACGTCAGAAAGTATCCAGCTTTTATTAAAGCCTTCTCTGCTCAGTTTTAATCACACTTTGTAACACTTCCTAGTTATACAATTGCCAAGAGGGAACCTCCGTTCTGGGGTTTCTGGGGAATCTCAACAAAGTATTATTGAAGATTTGTGCAGGGAGCTGGGAGCTTATTTATTCCATCCTAGCATCGTCTCTTCCATCATCTAGGTGCACCCTTTGGATTCAGGCCTATATTTGATGAAAGTCTTTATAAACTAACAAAAATGGGAAGTTCAGCAGTAATAACTCAGTTTTCCACTTGACCTATACTTCATATAGAAACATATGTGTCCAAGTTGCTACACCTTTCATTTCCCTTCCTATGTATAAAGCATTATAGCTGCCATAAATTTGTTAATGAAGGAGTATTGTGCTTTCCAATATAGCAGCATAACAGATTTTGAAAAAGAGGCCAACTATTTTGATTTGTCTTCTGTTCCAATCTCTGGAGTCCTCTTTCAAGCCAGTAAAGGTAAACTATGGCACTATTTATAACATCAGCATATTTTAATGTATTGTTTTACAAGTCCCAAAGGTTTCTTTTCACACTTCATGTTTTCTGTTGTGGTCTCTACAGATTTCAGCATTGTGCTATAGACATTGTATTACAGCTAAAACATTTGCATAGGTCTTATCTTCTACAGTTAATTTCCTTTAAATTGTCAAGTTCTTGAGGAATTTATAACTTGCTACAGTGTGGTTTACATTTTTATTCAGGAATGGACTCATCTGTTTCATAACTAAAAATAAGAAAGCATGTATTTTTGCTCTTTATGACTTGGGACTTGCCTGGCTTGTTATGTATTAAATTCTTAATTTCTTAAGTGTTTAACAGAAAGAAAACAGAATAAATGCAAGGATGTTAAATATTCAGTTTTAACACAAGGAATACCTAGTCATCCTAGATCTTGGCTTATAATACAAATTCTTTCTCATCCTCCAGACCCAAGAGGAACTTCAGTCATTTTTTGAAATGATCMTTTATGTATTCTCCTTAATACAGACACCAATCCAAGGCCTCTAAGAAGTTCTACATTTGCTTGGATGCCTCCTTACTCCAGAACCATTTTCTAATATCCCTCATTACTAATGCCCCACATCAAAACATACTATTATTATTTAGTTATTGTCATTTAGGTTTTGAAAACTTTAAATGTGAAGGATTCCCTAACTAAATTGTCATAAATGGGTTAGTTTTCAGAGCTACTATTTGTCTACCAGTATTAATTCAAGCAATGTCCACACTAGTCAAGGAAATTTTCAGCTTCCCATGCTCTGCCAGGTGCACAAGAAGTTGGGAGGGAACATAGTCAGGATAGATGACCCAACTGGCCAACGGGGTATTCCATACCATATGACGTCATGCTTAGTACATAAACTGGGTGTTGGTGGAGGAGAGGGATTGCTGCTTAGGCATCAGTCAGTGGGTAGTGAGCAAATGCATTGTGCATCACTCATTTTGTATATTCTGTCATCATCATCATCATCATCATTATTATTATTATTATTATTATTTTCCCTTCTTTTTCTGTTCTATTAAACTGTATCTCAATCCACGAATTTTACTTTTTTTTTCCGATTCTCTCCCCCATCCAACTGTGGGGGGGAGTGAGCGAGCGGCTGTGTGGTGTTTGGCTGCCTGCCAGGTTAAACCACAATATGCCCCTACTCATGCTCTCATTCTGAAAGATCATGTTTACTCTCTGTTATCAGGGCAGACATCTTCATGACCTAAGCAGCTTCYGGATGGTTTTGGAGTGTGCTTTTGAGACACCAAAGGATCCACACCACTTGCTCTGACAATAGCCAAAGGAGCGGGATAGGTGTCCAGGGGAAATACTTTCTGCTGAGATAAGCAATCCATCTTTCATTGATAAACAGGAAAATGAGCATTCGCTTTAAAGCAGTTGCTGCACTAGATGTCTATCACTTAGGTGTAAGGCAAAGGTCTAAGTTATACAGACTGTAGTCCTCACTGTAGTTCATAGCCCAAGAGCAGGGAGAGAACCTGAGTGAGGCATGGAAGGCAGAGGGCCAGCGACCTTCCCATCACCTCCAACATCCCAAGAAGGCAATCAAAAGACGGTGCCCATTTGCTTTTCATTATCTCCTTTACCTGCTTCCTTTCAGTTAACAGCACCCTTGTTTTTCTGATCACAGGTTTATTGAAACATTCTGTTGACAATCTGCAAATTACATTTAGAGTATTCTAGACCTTCTTAGATTCCCAGTTCCATTCGACACCTAAAGTAGTTAAGTGCCTTAACACTCTTGTGCATGTAGGCCTAAGATAACTGGCAGAGAGCAGATGAAGGTCTGAACTGAGCAGAGAACAGTCTAAGAATAGGGACTTTACAAGCATGTGATGGCAGTCTGAGTTGCTGCTGACAGAATAGAGACTGTCAAGAAAAAAACTATTATTTCCACTATGCAGGGAAAGGTATTAATTTCTTTAAAAATATATAATCTTCCAATTTTTAAGAGAGCTGTAAGAGTTCTGATTCATGCAATCAAAGTTATTTTATATAGAAAAAAATACAGAGTGGTTTAAACAACTGCGAATGTCTTTAAACCAGTAGGATTATATCTAGGTGAAGGTTAAAACCAGACAATGTTAGAAAACATCCAAGATAAGATGATAGTTAAGAAGTGGAGAAGAATGTGACAGCCTGGTTATCAGCAAGATAAAGAGCCCTGTTTTCACCAAAGATACTATTGCAGCATTTATTAGCATCGCTGCATCTGCCTACTTGCTCATAGACATTTACTGTAACTGTGGCAGCTGTTACACATTTCACTCTTCCGGTCAAATAAAAGAAGTCATCTTTCTGTTGCACAAAGAAAGTGTGGATACTCTGATTCCCAGTGCCTCTTCTCTCCTCTCACCTTACTCACTGTGTGTGTATGTCCTTTATCGCTTTCYCCCTCCTCCATCTGTTATTCATAAAAGCGCCAGCCTTTAAAAAATGAAGTGGTGCCTTTTTTGTGTGTGGGGGGTGCCCATACCATGGGCACATTTAAACAGACGAGGTTCTCAGAGATCATCAGCTGAGCATTTTCTGAATATCAGCTCTTTGCTTTGGAAAATCTTGTACAAAAAATGATAACACTTGGTGTTACTTTGGGGAAAAAAAAATAAAGAAAGGAAAGAAAAAAAAGAAAAAAGAAAAAAGGAAAAAGGAAGAAAAAACTGTCAGAAGGAATTGAACATATATGTGACTTCGAATTCCAATAAAAAACAACAACAAAAAAATCCTACTTCATACCTGTGACATTCTCAGTATCTGAAATGGACTTCATTTATAGCACCTCTCACACCTTCTGAGAGTCCTGCTTGAATTACCTGCATCTCTGTGCCCTTCCTGTTGAAGTGCTGATTGAATCTTAGAGGAGAGAAAAGCAGACCTTAGAAATATGTCAGACAGATCGCCCTCTAGCCTATATCCTTGATATATACAGAATCACTTTGTTCAAACCAGTAAGAATGTACTCTGAAAGGTGCCTGCCTAACACCAACAGCTGATACACACTTTACAGATGTAAATTTATTGGTGCAGTTATAACATCCAAGTCCCAGTTCATGTTCAGCAGGTATAACACTAATTGCAGGAACAGTCAAGACACTTCTAATTAGGATAAAATCCATAGACTGCATACAGTTTTTTTATAAGAGCTGCTGAAACAGGTTAATTGAGAATTCCCTGGTGACAGATGATGTGTCTCATGGTCACACTGAAATGCTTCTGATTTAGCCCTCAAGTCTTAATTCATACACTATCCACACCATCGGCATGGTGATGCGCACTACGGCTCTGCTCTGCAATATGCAAGCGGTCCTTCCGGCAAGGAAGTCCGGGTGAGAAGGAGAGAGGAATGAAGACTCAAATCCCAACCCCAGGTGCAGCATAGACAAGCCACATTCTTTGTCAGATCTGGCTCCTCCTAAGTTGCTCTACTAAGGGGGTGCATGCTGCTTGGTACAGTGAGCAGGCTCTGGCAGTCAAGAGGCAGGGATCAGAAGGGTTTAACACTTTGCAGTGAGGTGAGAGTTTCAGAAGCAACTCTCCCTTCTCTGCCCCCAGCATTGACTCTGTTTGGGGAAAAGCAATGACAGGGGTGGCAGTAACAAACATGTCACAGTCTGGACTAGATGATACGGTACCTGTGAAGTAGAAGACTACCTGCATCCCTCCGCAAGACTCCTTTGGTGTTGGACACTCATATGGTACATTTACAAAGGCATGAATGATTCATACACCTGTGCAACTCCGGGAAGCGTTTGGTCCGTTCTTGGCCTCTTCAGTTCATGGACAGTCAAATCACAACATGTGATTCAGGGTTTGGCATGGTCGCTCTGGTTCAGAGGGACAGTATCCTTTGAAATACCAGGATGAAATGGGAAACTTTGTTTCATCATGTAAGGTATGTTCCAGACACAGGGACAGAAACAGGGGTGTCATTACCTTATCTTCTCTCACAGTTCCCATGGCTTCAGCACCCAGTGTAGCAGTCTGTTTGCAAACCATCAGAGGCAGAACTGTTTGTCACAAGGACTGATTGCTAAGGTAACATGTAGCAGCAACTCCAGCTAGTCTAGACTTCCATGAGCAGCTTATCACGATTTCAGTATGTTCAAACATACTGAAATGTATTGAATGTAACAATGATTACATTCAATCAGGAAAAGCATGATGGCACAGCTGGAATAGCCAACAAGCCAATACTGAGAAGTCCACTCCACTTTCAAGTGAATTAAATTCATTACTATCTCCGCATGCTTGAGGTACTCATCATATAGAACAGGATATGGAGACAAAATATAGAACCTCTGCAGGTGTGGTGTTTCTCACACAATGCAGGCAGACCAGATCCCTTTTTTCTGGGCAGAGATCTCAAGAGCACTGCTGGTACTTTCTGGTGTGGGGCAGGGAAGGAGGTTGATATAGGTCTTTAGTAAGGGATTAGATCATCCTGCCTTTGTAGATAGATTTGCCAACATAGCCATTTACTTCTGAATTGAGAGCCTCCCCTAAATTTATATGACTGTGTCTGCTCTGTGGTGTTTACCCCATCTGAATCTTACAATTTCTGGAAGCTTTGATAGTTTTCTTCACCTCTCCAAAGATTTTTCTTTGGGAGAAGCCAACCTCTAGGCAAGCCTGCTGTGAAAAAACCTTTTCCCCTCAGACTATAACTTGTCTGAAGAAGAAGAGTAGCCAGTGGCATATCACCTAGGCAACACACAAGACCAGGGACACATTTCTGCCTGGAATGTGACTTCAGACTCAAGTGACATGGAAACTTTGAGCACGGTGACTTTTGTTATGGGAGCTGTGTCCCCTTTGTCCCTGTTTGRATAAATATGTTTGAATGTTCAAACTCCTTACGGATTCCTAGCTTCTCAGCACATCATTACAGCCACCTTTAGAGGGGTGCCTAGGCGACACAATAGAATGACAGTACTGCTAACATAAGGTATATCTCTGGTAGAGGTAGGCCTTATGAAAGATAGATTCTGGGGAATCTGCCATACAGTGTTTTGGGTTTTTTTTGTGTTTTTTTCTTTTAGTAAGAGGAGAACTTCCTTGCTACAAGAGGCATCCTGCTAGGCATGCCTGACACTAGACCTTGGGAGACCACATGCTCTTGTTGGCTCAGACTGCTGTGGAGCCTTCAACTTTGTTTAGTGGGTGCTGAAGTGACAGAAACAATATATGGAACAGCAAAAGGGAGCAATGTTTCTAACTATGGCTAGAAGCATGAGTATAAAGGCATTTTGCAGACATCCCGTCACAGAAGGCAGACTCAGTGTCTGTGGTTGTGTTAGGCTAAGTGAAAGTGATCTGCAGTTAGGATAGCTTCTTGGCAGCCCTGCACAACACCCTGCTGTAGGATACAGCATGACACGATGATTCAAAAGGCATTWGGGACACTGTCGTTGAGGTTGTACCTGAGGATACAGTATCTCATAGTCAGCTAATTGAAAGCACACTTGACTGCTCCCCAGTAGGAGTTAAACTTCAATTTCAGTTTTTCTTCAGAYAGAGCTGAAGGGCAATGTGTGGCTATCTATTTGGGGAACCTTTCTTAAAAAGAGTACATACCCTTATCGACTCTTGCACAGACACTGACAGACCGAGTGCTTTTTCCAAAGAARTTATTACTCTGATCTTGGCATAGATTAACTCTTGGAGGGCTAATCAGGTCTCTCAAACAGGATGGTCAGTTGCTGTTGGGACAGTCATGGGAGTCTCCATTGCAAGGGTCCTTGTAACATCTTCAGCTGGATAGAGTGAGACTCTCCAAACCACTGTTCTACTCAGTTTTTGCAAACCAGCTGTCCTCCTATGCAACTGCTTCAACACATGCATGATCCATCTTTATCGGTTATTTTAACCACAGGCAAAACATCTCTTAAACATCTTTTCAACCTACAAAAGACAATTTCTTCATCTTTGGGAATGGTTTCTATTTACTATTTACTAATGTCTTATCTATGTACAATTTGATAACTCCTGCAGCAGCAACTACCTGGGAATCTCTAGGAATTTCTACCCAGGGTGTTACTCAACACATAAGTTAGGTTAAGTGTAGCAGGAGATGTCTAGGGGAATCTTGAGAACTGTCCAAAATCCCACACGAAGAGTTCCTGTAACAATCAAATACTTATTTGCTAGGAGCTGAGTCAATCTCCAGGTCAGGTCCATTGTCTTAAACCAGTCAGCATTATATCTACACAAATAACTTTCTGTGGTGTTCCTGGACCAGCCAGGGACTTCATGTCTTCAAAGTGCTGGGTGTACATAAAAACATAGCCTTGATCATCATCTACCCCAGAATCATAACTAAAGAAAAAATTGATTTTCATACATACAACTTGGAATTTTAGTTCCCTATCTCTTGCCACACTATTACCATATATATAAACTAATATCTAATATATTATACTACTGTGTTTACTACTCAGTAAAGTCCTAAAAAAAGTTTCAGTTATTTGTATTCTGTGTTCAGAGTCTCTTTGCTTATGGTAAAARCTAACCAAACAAAAGTGATCCAGTGAGGGAGAGTTGCACAGGCTTGGAAGCTCTGATGAATGTCTCCTGTTGAAGATGATTCTTCTCATGCATCCCTTTTCACACCAGGTGAGGAGGACAGTCTTTAATGATTGGTCAATGCTGGTCTTCCCTGATCAACTAAGGGGAGGCTGGCCCAGTCCAAAGCTGTGATCTAGTACATCATCTCCTGAGGAGAAGACAGAAGCAGCTTTGCTATCAGGGTAGTCTGTATTTCCATCGCCAATGATATAACAGAAATCAGCATATTGCTTGAGTCTTTATTTATTTCTTGTGATAGGTCTGGATGGATGAAATCTGATTACAGACCTAATTTGATGTCCCTGGTGCAGCAATAGGCAGCATAGCTGTGCAGGAATTTTAGTACAGACATGAAAGACTTTTATACAAATATGCTGGGATAGGTCCTAGGGTGTGTGCGAAGGTATGTTTGCCACACATTTGGTATGGCCAGTAGTGTTAAGATACAAAAGGTGTGATGTAGTTATCATTACCCAGTGAGTTCATGCTAAAATGCTGTATGGGTATACATAGTGTTACAGTCACAGTAGCATTTATACGAGCAGTATATGTCCACTGACCAATAAAAGTAAACGTACGCAGGTACTGCTACCAAAGGCAGTATAAGTGTAAGAAGAGCTATTATATTTACCATCATCCCTCTAGAACTTGCAACATAGAGAATAATCTGTTCTCTCCTAATATTAATAGCAGATTAATTCAATCCGTAACAGCCATAAACATGGATTCATGGTTCCAAAGCAATCTTGAATGATATTGTGCAAGTAGTGGAGGTGTGTTTCATTGCCAAGAATTTCATGCAGCTCTACTGGAAAGGAATCAGGGATTTACAAGGATGGCATATATCTAATTTTTCATGGCTTGTACCAGATGTTGCCCAGGGACGAAGAGGCAACAACTGGTCATTGAGTTTTGTCTCTTTTGTAACAACATGTTTCCTTATGTTAGTCATGAACAAACATGAAAACTACTCCATGGCTGTTCTTATTTCAGTCCAGCAGCTTTCATCAGTGTAAATCGGTTAYGCCATATTTACACAGGTGCACCTGAAAACAGAATGAGTTTCCTAGCAACCTCATCTTCTTCAAAACTTGAAGGAAAAATTAAACAAGGATTTCTTGTTTAATACAAGAAATCTTTTCTGAACGAAAGGATATGACACTGCAGTTTCACTTTCCTAAAGACCACTCACAGTCCTTCCCTTGTTCTTGTTTCCTTCATTTGCTGTCAGTTACATAACTCCTTTTTTAGCTCATGGGCGTCAGCATCAACTATGTTAAAGATGTACTTTACTTCTGTTGAAATTCAAGATCTCTGTGCCGTGATACATCTTTTGTACATTTTCTTGAGCAGTGTTCAATAGACAGAATTAAGAAAAACACATACATCAGAGCTCAAAATATATTCAGTGGATTCAAGTTTAAAAGTTGATGCAGACACATCATTATAAGAACTGGGTAGCTTCTTACTGTATTATTTAGAATGCCTATGTTTATAATGCAGAGGCTCAACAACTTTTTTCTTTTCAATAAGGTTTGATAGAAGAAATATTCTGGTTTTATGTTTAACTCTGTGCTGATGTGCAGCATGGCGCTTCTAACAAGGAGCTCTATAGAAAAAATTCTTCTGTGCATTGGGCAACAGCTTCTGTCAATCTCCAGGCAGGGAAGAGAGCAAGGGGACCATTCCAGACCTGGGACTGGAACTTGACTGTCTGTCTGCTATGGCATATGTGCCTGCATAAGATAAGCACAAATTTTAATGAGCACAGAGGGACAGAAATTAGGAGGCTAAGGAGAACCTTCTTAAACAAGAAATGGACATAGATGTTTGAATGAAATAAGCACAGTGTAGACTCAAGTTATGGGACTCAAATGAAATTAGAAGATCAGTTAGTCAAGTCTCTTGACATAGAACAGGGTACTAATCTCAGACTAATCATAAACTGAAAGCCAGGAAATTAAATCCAAACTGAAAAAGAGTCTCATTAATAGGAACTGTTATTTTTTTTCTGTACACATCATTATGTGTATATAACACACATTAAGTAGCTTTATTGTTTTGTTTCTCAACTGTTTAATTAAGACCAATGTGGGTATCAGAGCCATACACAAGAGGGCTTTAGGATAACTAAGAATTATACAGCTAGATCCTTTCGTATTATTCTCTAAGACAGCTAAAATCAACATAAAACAAACAAACAAACAAACAAACAACCCAAAACGAAAACCAAAACACCACAACTAAGTGTCACAATTCTGTAATTACAGTTGCTCTTCTCTACCATCCCCTCAGTCAGATTTCTTCCAGAACCAACCTGTTCAGGATTTGCGGTCCGGAACCATAAAATCAGTAATAGGCTGGTAGAAAGTGGTGTGTAAAAAAAAACAGGGAACATTAATTGCTTTAAATTATGGCATCTTCCARAGCAGGAGAGTGAATGTTTATACCTGCAGCCAACTACTTCCCATCCCCTTCCCTGCAGAGAGGAGCTATTGTCATCTTGACTGAAGAGCAGGAAAAGGAGCCTCTGAAATTTCAGAGCAGACATTTTTGAGAAAACTTTAAAATTACATTAGTGATGCAACTTAGTTCATCAGTATGCTTTCTTTACTTATTTGAAATAAAGTGATTTCACATGAAAATGTATTAAATTAGGCAATTACTTTTCTTGAATAACCAAGACCAATAATGGAATATGTTAACTCCATACATTATTGCAAATGCATAAGGACGTACTGTTAATTTTGCAAGCATCTTTCTACAAATAAGATTGTTTTTATTTATACTGATACATCAGTTATTGAGAACTCTGTTTACAGTACTACTTCTGAACCTTGGTCTGACTGTAAAGGCAGTATGGATTCATAAAACCAAGTCTTGAGGCCACATCAGGCTCTGACATGTAATATTCTAGCACTGCTACGGTAATCATTTCATCTTGCATACGGCACAGCCTCATCCCTAATACTGACCATAACTGTTATTTTCCAAAAGTAAATACTTTACACTTACTTATACATATACAAGTACTTTTATATAATACATTTATTAAATAGTTTAGAAATCATTAGAGGCAAATAATGCAAACATTTCATTTTTTTAGAATTACCCTAAAAAATCCAAAAAGAGAAAAAATCTGTTTTTTCTCATGCTTTGAAAATTTTTGCAAGTTCTACATCTCCATAGGTATCTTTATTAACTTTTCATTGAYTTTAGACTATTTTTCTAGTCTTTCAAGTGCACTTGGAATTCTGATAATTTTCTCCACAGTCATTTCCTTTATTTTACTTGTTAAAATTATTTATGCGCATCACTAATGAAAATGTTGAACATCATTGTAATATATCTGTTACTTAGGGCATTCTTTCTGTAAGTACTGTAAATTCACAGGTCTTGGGAACAGTGCATCCACTAGTTAGGGACTCCAACACTATTCATATCTTGTTAATAGAACAGGCAAAAGAAAAGAAACAGACTTGGCTCAATGGCAAACAGTGGGCTAAGTCCGTTGTCTACGTGGCATGACCCRCACAAATTCATCATCTAACAGACAAAATGGTGAAACATCTGTACCAATAGCAAGCTATTAGCACAATGCTGTGCAGGCTTCTCTACACCAATACACATCTTAGAAGGTTTCTGAGGGTTTTTTATAAAGTAGTCAAACTAATTAAATATTAGATTTCCTGATCTGTATCTCTATATTCCACCTGTATCATAGGGCATTGGTCCATGTTGAACTCAACAAACTTCTTCCTTCTTTACCTTCATTATTTTATATGACTGTTCACCTTGCACCATCCTCCTCCAACCTTGTCAGCACATCTCTGTATACGTCTGTTGGTTTCAGTTTCTATGGGGTCTACTTCAGTTATGGTTCAGTTAAAGTCTGCACATGATCATACGTACTAACCCATGATATAGCAAGGCTATCACAATGTTTCCTTTGTTATTGTTTCTTTGGGGTTTTTTGGGGGGTTTTTTTGTTTGTTTTTTTTTTTTAATAAAAATGCCATATAATTATAAAAAAATCTTTCTAAATGTCAACTCTGTACATCACAAATATCTTCTATTATCATCCTTAGCAAACTAGCAATCTCAGTGAAAATATACTGAAATCTGCACTTCTTTTCAGTGTAAAAATATACATGCAAACATAATAGCAGTATTAGTGGATAGGAAGATAATTTCTGAATATTCTTTTAATTCAAATTGAAAATGCTATTGTTAACTTGGGAGGGACTAGATCTAGACTTGATCTAGATTTAATCAGAATTTTTTTTTAAATCTGGTCTTGCCCCTTTTGATTGGAAAATTTTATTCCATAAGGAACAGCTCTGGATACCTTGGACTGTTCTGAAAGTGAAATTAGTTTATTATAATTACTATGGAACTAAATAGAGTGTGAACAAACAATTCTGCACACAGTAGGATCCTCATATTAGAATGAAATGTGACTTTGTGAAGAACAGTTCACAGCTTTAATATAATACTTGTTGCAAAATAACAATGTGAACATCATAGGCTGTTATTTAAGGTGAAAATTGACAGCATTCAGTTTAAGCAGTCAGATTTTCAAGTTACTACCTGATGTATATCATTTAAAAAAAATAAAAAATTTTGGCTAAGACTCTGACCTTGCAAAGAATTCCCATGGGACACTGACGACCATGTATAAAAAGTTTATTGCTAGATCTGAATCTGAAGGATCTATTTAACAAACATTTGCTGAATGTCATTGAAGACATTCCTAGCAGTCTGTTTGAAAAATCAGTCCTTAAGAACTTAATCTGACAATAGCTATATATACTTGGAAATSACCCCCTTCTGAGAACCTGGAAAGGTCTTTGTGAAACTTAAATCTCATTTAAGAGCCTGAGGCCTAATGAGATTTTAAACATTTTACTGACAAAAAAACATTTTCTTGGCACAGGCGTTCCACAGGGGGTCTTTTCTATTCACACTCAATTTTTTTTAATAGTTCCAATTACTTTTTTCCTCTACCACTAAGTAAAATAGAGATTAGAGGCAGATGAATTTTCATTAAAATTTTATACTCAGTCAGAAAAGTAGTGAATAAATACTTTAAAAATCAAAAAAAAGTAAAAAGCGCTAAAAAAATCTAATTAGTCTATGAATTAAAAAGTTCTAGGCATAAATTGGTTTGCTAAAAAGTGGTAGAAATATTAAAGGGGACAGATTCCCTCTTAGAAAACAATGATGTATTTATTTTCCCACGGTATAAGTTTATATGTAATTCATGACGTAGTTTTGTAGGAAGGTATGAAAAAACAAAGGAAATAAAACCCAACTGTGTGGTCCATGTTCTTTTATAAWCACTGTATTTTTATGATTTCTACAGTTCAGTATTTATTTACAATAGCAGCAATAATAATTTTTAATACCCTGTAAAACACTGATGCTGGAAAGAGACATTCCATCTAAACATTCAGTGGTTCCTGGTAGCCATCTTTTTGTATAGCTATAAATATAGTGCTTCCTTCCTCTTTAGGTATTGTTGGATTGGAAAATGGAATAAATGAAAGAAGAATGAATGATTGTTTAGGTGTTGCTGGCTAGTCTTACATGGCTGGCTCAGAAGTGTTTTAAAAAGATTAAAAATCATCATTAAATTGCATTTGCTATTTGATTTATAGCAGCATAAAGAGAAATCAGTTTTAGCATGGTCCATCCCAGCACTAGGTGTTCGGGAAGTGATCTGTGAGAGGTTCCCTAAGTCCCAAAAAGTCAATATTTTAACAAGACAAGAGAGAGTGAAAGAAATGAGCTTTACCTAGTCAAAATATTGAGGGATTAGAACTGGTGCAATTACCACTGGGAAGAAGTAAAAAAGTACGCACTCTTAAATATGGGCAATCTTTTTTTTTTTCCTTGCAAAAAAATACCTTATTAATCAAAGAAAGAATATTATCCAGCTCTAAGCTATCTCTGATGATATGTAAACAGAGGATTTTTAACTGCAGATGGCACATACTGCATCAAAAGCACCTCAATGATATATCTGGAAAAAGAGTTGAGGTCCTCACTCCTGTGGTTTTCATACTAACCATGTTCTTATCTTTTCATACTAACCATACTAACTATGTTCTTATCACATCTCCTGGCAGCCCAGCCACAGACAGTCTCACCCAAGGCACGAGCAAGAGCTTCACCCCTGCATCCTGCCCCTTGGTCGCGATGGGAGCTCAGGCAGGCTGGGGGAAGGCGGGAGAGCGAGAGACCGGCTGCCAWGCCAGGCAGAGCAGCAGGGTGTAGGAGCAGAAATAAAATTATGTATTTTGTCCAAGTGCTCTTCTTGTAGCCCTGCAAGAGATGTTCAGTAAAAATAATACAGCCTCAGAAAGGACTTTTTTTTGTTGGTTTTTGGTTTTGTTTTCTGTTCTGTTCTGTTTTGGGGTTTGGGTTTCTTTTGGGGAGGATTTTTGCTGTCAAACTATTTCAGCTTTATCAGGGTTCCTAACAGTGTCCAGAAGGAAGCTAGAGTAGCCACTGCCCTTGTAGTTAAATAAACTAGTCATTGTAAGAAATTCAGAAAATCAGTTTTAAACCCTAGTCCAATGACATTTTCAAACGTATTTTTCTAAGGAAATCCATCAAGGTCAATACTAGTAGAACTGTAGAACTGTGTTGTGATACAGGAAATGTTTTTATGCTGTAATTCTCAGGGCAAATTACATCAGAATAACAKTAAAAATATTTGTTCCTCTTTATTTCATCCCTGTAAAACCAACATGGATTCTGAAAACAAAATTCAGTTCTTTCTCAGTTGTGCACTACTGCCAGTTAACAAAGGTTCTTCAGACTAATTACTGCCTTCATTTACATCTGTGCAAGCCCATAGTCACCAAATTACATTTTTAGTTATACCATGGAAATGCTCTTCCTTCCTGTGGGCTGCCACTAATGCACATCAAGAAAAAATTACATGCCCTGAAATACTAAGTAGAATATTAACAATTCTGCCAGCTATGTGTGAAGTAGTGGGGAAAAGATCAGTCAATTCTTATAGAGTTGTGTTAGTTCTACAGCCCTGGCRGTAGTCAGTAGTAATTTTGGAAGATATGCTCCAAATATGCAAGATATACTCCAAGAAAATAAAGATATGGAGTAAGAAAGAGCATATTCACATGGTTGTTTTTCAGAGCAATACGTATACCTTATGGAATCCACTTTTTCCTGTTGCATGCATATTAAATAAGTCACCTAGATAACGGATCCAAATAATCCAAATTTTAAAAATGCCTCTAGTCATTCTGTGTTTATAATTGCATTTCAAAATTATTGCATTTTAATTTTTTGAAAGTTTGTTCAAGACAGAATGGAACTACACTTACATAAATCAGATAAACTGGTGAAAGACCAGGGACAGTTTTATTTATTTTTTCTACTATATTTTAGCATGAACATCTATCCATTTATAGATCAATAATAATATTACGACATAAGAAATATGTCTTCTGGTCTTGGAGTTAATTTTTAAACATAACACTAAACATCAAAACATTGACTATTTACAGATTCACACAGTCCTGTTTAACACCTCAGCAAGTGTGCAGACACCACTAAACTGGGAGGAGAGGCTGATACACCAGAGGATCATGTTGCCATCCAGAGGGATCTTGACAGGCTGGAGAAATGGGCCAACAGGAAGCTTATGCAGCTCAACAAGGGGAAGTGCAAAGTCCTGCACCTGGGGAAGAACAACCCCATGCATCAATACACGCTGGGAGCCACCCAGCTGGAAAGAAGCTTGGCAGAAATGGACCTGGAGGTCCTGGTGGACACAAAGTTGAACATGAGCCTTTCCTGCAAGGAAGTCAAATGGTATCCTCAGCTGCATTAGAGAAAGTACTGGCAGCAGGTCAAGAGAGGTGATCTTTCCTCTCTACTCAGCACCAGCGAGGCCACAGCTGGAGTACTGTGTCCAGTTCTGGGCTCCCCAGTGCAAGAGAGACATGAACATGAAGGAGAGAGTTCAACAAGGATGATAAAGGGACTGGAGCATCTCTCCTCTGAGGAAAGGCTGGTGGAGCTGGGACTGTTCAGCCTCGAGAAGAGAAGGCTCAGGGGGATCTCACCAATGTACACAAGTACTCGAAGGGAGGGTGCAAAAGGACGGAGCCAGGCTCTTTTGGGTGGTGCCCAGTGACAGGACCAGAGGCAATGGGCACAAACTGAAACACAGGAAGTTCCCTCTGAACATCAGGAAACACTTTTTTACTGTGAGGGTGACCGAGCACTGGCACAGGTTGCCCAGAGAGGTTGTGGAGTCTCCATCCTTGGAGATAGAAAACTGTCTAAACACAGTCGTGGGCAACTGCCTCTAGGTGGCCCTGCTTGAGAAGGAGCTTGGAGAAGATGATYCCCAGAGGTCCCTGCCAAGCTCAAACATCCTGTGATCCTGTGACTGCGCAAAACTGTCTCCATCTATAACTGACATGACATCAGTTATCTCCCCTCTCTCAGCATGCCTTTCTACTGCAGTTTATTGCCCAGAGAGTATTTCAAAATAGCAGCATGCAAATTGAAAGACTACAAACGAAGTCAGGAACTCATCTTTTGGCCCTGTGATCCCAGAGACTGTAAGTACATTTGGAAGTGACTATCTGCCCACAGATGACTCTCATTCAGATCATATTTTTAGCACAAGTTTTTATGCATTAATCTAAAGTTATTAGCAAGTTTTTGATTGTAAAATAAGTAATAGGCAGAGYAGTATCTTCTTACTACACAACCCAAGCAGTGGGCAAGGACTATGTGATCTAACCAGTTAACGAAGGGAATGTAATTTTTTTAGGGGTTAAAGTTGCCTAGTGTCTTCCTTTTACTCTTCAGACATTTTCAAAGTGCTTACTCAAAGTCAGCATAAAGACAAGTAGGAAGTTAAGAAAAATATGAAGACATTTGTCAAAGGAGAGGTATTAATGTTCAAACCTGCCTACTAAGATCTTCAGTAAAGAGGTATTTGCTCTGCTAAATAATTCCCACTAATAAGCATTCTCTTTACATTTCTTCCTCCCCCACCACCTCTCTACCTCCTAAATACCAAGGACATCTGAGATTTGCAGCTTTTATAAATGTTTTTTATAAATGCTTCATAAGTTTTTAGAAGAAGTGTCACGATTTCTCATCTCTGGCTCAGGACTTTTCATCATTTGGGATTAGCAGAACTAGAGATACATTGGTGCATTAAGCTGCAGAAGGAGTGAATACTCTCAGCCTTATCTTGTCTCAGTTTGTAGGAGATAAACATTCTCCATCTCCATACAGATAGAAATAGATCTTCACTCAAAATCTAGACTTAATGCCATTTGTCAGGAAGAGACTTCCAGATTTCTATGTATCCATACAATATCCCTTCATGGAAATGTAGCTTAAGACAGGGACATTTGCACTCAGCATTTAAGGCTGAGTAAAAATCAGATAGACCTATTTATAGTGAACCAAAAAAGGAAATATTTTTCTACTAGTCTGGAAAAATAAATCTGCAATATAGTCAAGAATCCAAGAATGTTATTTTAACTGAAGACTAAGAAAAAGAGTAGACAATCATAAAGTCAGGCAAACCAGTCAGCAATTACAAAAAGTATTAAAGGAAAGAGATGCAGAGATCAGGATTGAAGAGCGAGAGCCTAGAACTCATCCGTAAGTAAGAAGCATATTATACACTGTGGATTTTCTATACTAAGTGGATGAAGCAAAGCATCCCACAGGCCAGTCCTTCATTTCTTTGCAGATTAATTACAGCCAGCTGTAGCTTGATTACCCAGGTGGAACTGACCCAGACATACAGAGGCTGGACTTCCAATTTCTTTTTGGAACAGAGGTTTCACAGAATGTTTAGCCTAGTGTTTCTTTATCTCTGAGTGTTTTGTTGTTTTTTTTTTTCCTCAGAAACTTCCAAAGGAAAAAAAATCTGAGGTGGTTTGAAGGATAGAACCTCTCTTTTTGTTGCCACTCTGAATTAGCAGATGGAAACAGCAGGCTTCAGGAACTGAGCTCTCAGTTGGTGTCTGAGCAATGTTCATGCCAAGAGAATTGAGAAGGCCACAGAGGAACCAGCTCCCAGCTAGCATTTGGACAAGAGCCATGCCAAGATGGTTAAGCAGCCTGCAGGGAAATCTGGCTTCTGCCAGTGTGTAGATGAAGTACAAGGCACAGTGAAATGTGGCTCCCAGCTGGCACAAAGGCAAAAAACCATGCCAAGACAGTTGATCCAGTCACAGAAAAACTGCCTTCATTGGTACCAGGCCAGATATCAATAGTATGAGTTGGAGACAGCTTTTAAAGCTCTCTTGTCTCTTGCCTCAAATATGAGTCCCTCAGAGCAAGCAGAAAGGGTTCATTATCATTTCCCGAATCTCAGGAGAAAGTAGAGTTCCAACATCGTTCTTATAACAACTAGAAGGAAGAAATTTCTATTCACAGACAGAACATAGGTAAGGCCAGTGATGACATGCATAGCAAGAGAAGAAAAGTCCATCCTGTAAGCTGTTTACATGCATGTCCTTAGCTTCATTGAAACATTCTTAGATCTTTCTGACACCAATYAGTCATTTACATCCAATGTATGTGATTCAGTTGTCATTCTGTGAGGTTACTTCTACTTCGTCACAGATTCAGACAGAATGAGATAGTGTTTTGTGTCTCCTATATTTGGAGATAGACCTTCTTCCTTTCCTCGTTGTCTCAGAGGAAATTATGGAATGGCTATTGTTTTCCTTAAAATATACTCACACATGCCCAGAAACTACTTGCAATTTCCCTGGTAAAAATACTCTTCCACTGTAAGGGCACCTTCCTTAGACTCTCAGAAGTTTGGCATGGGGACCAATGAATGACTCTTTTCAAAGTCAGCCTCTAAAGAGGGAGTAAGGATCTCCAGAATCTCACGAGTAAGGATCTCCAGAATTCTGTGAAGAGAAAAAGGCACTTTTCAAGCTGGAACATTACTGATGCTATCAGAAGCACAAATAGAATCTAATTTCATGTATGTTTTCAGAAAATAACTTTCCCTTCTTCCAACCATAAATAAAAGGGAAGGGACCGATAACTCTTTTCACCTCCCTCTGCACCTTCACTGCCTTCTCAGTACTTAGAGAACCTGGAAGGAACTGAAGCAAGAAACCAAGTTATTATAAACCAATTAGGAATTTTCTTTCAGACAATAACTAACTTTTCCTTTCTTAACCTCTTTTGATGTCAGACTTTCTGTCCTTCCTTTTTTKAAGATTGCAAGTTTGTTTCTAGATAATTTTTATTAAACAATTTGAATGGGAGAGGGATATTTCTCTAAGCAACTCTAAATTGATGTCAAAACTCCGTGCTTGAGAAAAAAAATATTTGCTAGTATATTCAACATTAGTTCTGAACAGTTTGACGTGAAGGGTGGTCATAAAACAAATTCAGAACACAGATCTGTCCTACCTGTAGTCACCAAAGAGATGGGAAATACACACTGTAAAAAATGGCTGATCTTTTCAGGAAAGTCTAAAAATAATAGCTCGTAGATTAAAGGAAATATTTTCTTATCTAATATTCCCTACTATGGACTTTACCAGGATGGATTTATCTGACTTTGCTACTCACATTGTCTATATTATATTTGTCATAGTATCTGAGCACCTYATAGTCCTTCAAGAATGAAGAATTTATATGCTAGGAGAGTAGATACCACATGGCCTAAAGCTACTCAAGAAGGGTACAGGGTGCAGAACCAGAAGCAGACAGAGACTGCTGTAGTCCATGGTTTTCTTCAGTGCTAGGGGCCCACTTTTGCAATGAGATGTGCTGCTGCTTTTGTCTCTTTACTGGGTGTCTGTGGCAAGGTTTTGGCAGTGGGGAGGTTGCAGAGGCCGCCTCTGTGAGAAGAAGCCAGGGGCTGCTCCCATGTTGGACACAGCCAGTTCCAATCAGCTCCAAAGGACCCACTGCAGGACACAGCTAAGCCCATCAGCAGTGCTGGTGGTGCCTCTGTGAAAAGGTATTTAAGAAAGGATAAAATTCTACATGTCAGTGAGSAGAAAAAAAGTGTAAGAAACAACCCTGCAAACACCAAGGTCAAAGGTCAAGAAAGAGATGGAGGAGGAGGAGGTACTCAGGCACCATAACAGATATTCCTGGGCAGCCTGTGGAAAAGAGCATGATGGAGCAGGTATTCCCTGCAGCCTGTGGAGAGGACCACGCTGAAGCAGATGTCTGTGCCTTGAAGAAAGCTGCAGCCTGTGGAGAGCCTATGCTGGAGCAGGTTCTCCTGACAGGAACTGTGACCTGGGGAGGATACACAATGGAGCAGATTATCCTGAAGGACGGCAGCCTGTGGAAAGAACCCATGCTGGAGCAGGTGAAAAGTGTGATGAGGAAGGAGAAGCAGAAAGCAACTGTTGTGGACTAACCACAACCCCCTATCCCCCATCCACTCTGTGCTGCGCAATGAGGGAAGGTGGAGGTAGAGGAGTTGGGAATGAAGGAGTGAAGTTGAGCCTGGGGAAAAGGGGGGTGGGGTGGGGTAAGGTGCTTTAATTTGTCTTTGTTTCTCACTATCCAAATGTATTTTAATTGTCAAAGTAAATTAATTTTACCCGAGTCAAGTCTGTGATGACAATTGTTAAGTGATCTCCCTGTTTTTATCTCAGTCCATGAGCTTTTCCATCTTATTTTCTCCACCATCCTGATTGAGAAGGGAGAGTAAGAGAGCAGCTGGGTGGGTATCTGGCAGCTGGCCACGGTCAACCCACCACAATTTACTTTTCTTTCTATCCTGATTTTCTAAAGAAGAGGCAGTTGAGCCAAGCCATACCTAGGGGAAAATCTGAATACAAGTTTTCTTACATTAATATTCTCACTTGAAGGAATTTTCATCAATAAACAAAATTTCTTTCTGCTTTGTCAGTCAGTCTTAATTATCAATTGTACTGTTAGGCAGACAAACATATCACTTTGATATATCAACGTGGAGTAATGTTTATGACTAATAACTTTAGGTTTATGAATTGAGATACATAAACAATAGTTTTATATTTGTAGAATTACTACAATGAATCCTTTGTAAACCCTTTAGTCAGAAAACCACTTCAAATTTTGTGGTTATCAACACTTCAAAACATTTTAGAGTGCCAAGAAAAGATAGTTTGACTGAAGTTACTGGTTTTCAGACTAATTAATGTTTGTTACAGCTGATACTCTAAAAGTAGATTCCTAAATATTGCCTTCTAAAATCCTTTTTTTCACTCATTCATATTCTCCTGGAATGTTTGCCTTGGAGATTAAAATTTTCCAGGCCTAGTCCAAACTTGCAATTTGTTTATTTTTCTGCAGTGTTTGGATTAACACTGTTCAGTCCTCTGGAATATAAGAAAACTAAAATGGACTTCTGTTATAGACTGCCTTATGACTACTTGCTGAAGAACTGTACTGATGAATCAACTGAACCTGGAAAATTAGAAATTGGCAGATACTTATTCCTTATTGAGAAGTAGTGCATTCAAGTGTTCCAGGGCAAATTGGGTTTGATTTGGCTGAGTTGTGAAGGTTTGAAAATAGCATCTCTAAAAAATGCCTTGTGCTTGGAAACTGATTTCTTTCAGCATGTCTCACTAGTGTTCTTACTAAATCAGGTTACACTGACACCCAGCAGACTGACCAGAGTGCAAGGGAAGTTCAGAGCACTTCTAAAAGACAAGATGGTTCCAAAGATCGTTCCTTATTCAATCCGTATTGGCACACACGCCGACAACTATACGCACCATGTTCTCAAAGGCTTCCCAGATACTAATTTCATCCTGCTTTGTTTCATGGCTGCTAACCAGCAAAGAAATGTATCTTCTATTTTTTTGTGATAGTGCCAGGTGGTATCTGCTTTGTTGTGTATTTGGAGTTATGTTTATATTCCCTTAATAAAGYGGCTGGGTACAGAGTCTGCTGGGAGAAGGGAGACTTTTCCTTTCCTGAGGGAGCATACTCAAGGCAGAGGATCTCGGAGACAGTGGGATATGGCTGAGACAGTCRGTTACAGTCACAAGTAAGAGCTTGAAACTCATGAAAGGACATTATACAACTACAGWGGAGAGCAGGTAGCAAAGAAACTTCAGAAGGCATCTTTCTTTCAGGAAAGGGTCTAGAAGGGTCTGAGATTGATGCTACTCAGAAGGTGACTGAGTAGAGAAAAGCAAAGACAACGGACAAAGAATGTCTGCAAGCAAATTTTCCTTGCTTGAGTCTTCTCTACTTGAATAACCAAATTTTTTGCTTTTTATTTAAAGAAAATGTGTCCTTTGAGGGTTTAAAAATTTTTTGATCTTACAGAGGACTCGTTAGATGGAGAAGGCACAGGCACATCCAGCTTGAAACTTTGGCTTTGATTGCACCAGMTCCCATCACAGTTAGAGCAGAACAAAATTTACTGGCATTTTGTGGAAGCAGAAATATGTTAGGATTTCATTTACAGAATAGAAAGGAATATTCTGAATAGTGTGGCCAAAACTCTCTGTTTGAACAAAGGTAGCACTCACATTTATCAGTGCTGTAAGTGTAGGAAGAGACAACGCTTCCTTAAATGGAGGTGGTTATAAAACAGCAAAAAAATGTTCATAAAACTGTCTTTCGTCAGTGCTGCAGGATCACAATAAGAAAAAGCTCACCAGGTGGGACACAACTTGGATTGTTGTGACTGGTTTCACTCCAGCATGCATGGCCTCAGGGTAACTATTCACAGTAATATGAATTTCTGGAGGTTGTGCTGGAATTTTCAATCACTATTCTTTTTTAGTTTGATGACTTCCAAAAATACCTTTTAAATCCTTGAAGTGAATATTAATAGAGTATATGATGTGTTTTAAATCAAACGCACAATGCTTAAAGGGTTTAGGAAACAAAATTAAAAGTACTCAAATATTAGCAAGGAAAAGGAGAGATGCATTTTCTTAATTTCTTACAGTTTGTGACCTACAAATGAAGTAGACATCTTTAGTTGATAATAAAGTTTACAAAGAACTGATAAAAGGTTTATTATATCAACTTTAATGTAGCAGTTAAGCAGATGAGCCTACAAATGAACCTTCAGAACTATAATTTCTATGCTCATACAGTTCATTTTCCAGCACAAAGGCTTCTGCAAAGTCCAAGCATGACTTCAACCCCACATGAACCTTATTAAAACATCTTTAAAGGAATGTAGTTTATTTATGGAACTTGGGAAAATCCTTGAAATGAGGATAACATTTATTTGTGATCATACAGGGATGCAGATTAAATCTCCTGACAGCCATACAGATATAAAATGAAAGAAAATAAATAGTTTATTTTTAAATTTGTTCTTAATCACAAAGTCCAGGAAAAAAACAGTAGTATTTACCATAGAGAACAATTCAAGGGAACTGATCTGGACTGGGATTTCTATCTGCCTCTCGCTTGACTGTATTTTCCTGTTAGACAGGCTTGTTCTTAATCATACGATCAATCAGCAATGAAAGCACCCAAGTTTAGTGTCTCAAGAGTTATAACAATTTTGCTGGGATGTGTGCATTTATTCCAAGGCCCATTTTTTCATTCTTGTGTTGATCTCACAAACAACTTGATTTCTCAATTTTCTCAAATAACTTCTGACATTATAACTACTAGATTTGCATTGGGAAATCTCCTGAAGGCATTAAGATTCTTCTTCTTCTCAGTCATAATAATTCATTATTGCCTAAAAAGATTAACATTCTCAAGTCACTAAATTCTCTTCCATTTCCATTATCCATAATAAATACCCTTTATAAGTTGATATCTGTAAGCTTTCCACTTGTACAGATAATATGCTGAATTTACAGCACACTTTGATCGTATCGCCTTTCTTCTAGTTTCTGATATACCACCTTTTTGAAAACTTCACCAAATCCTTATGAAACATATGTGTATATATCCTCTCCTGCTTGGAAATCTCCTGTAGTGCTGGCTAGATAAATTCTCTGAATGGTTCTTCAAAACAGGCACATCAGAAAAATGGAGGCTAATGCATGCTGACCCGCCATATGGGCAGGATTTCATTGAAACACTTCTTTTCTTCTTATGAGACATATATACAAATCCCAGAAGCTATGTACACAGTTTCGTGTTTAATAACATGGTGCAGCATACTGTTCATAAGAGTATGTAGGCACAGATGAATCATGAACATAAACAGAGGGAGACAGATTGTATACATAGAGTCTCTCTTACTGTGTCTAACTCTCACACTGAGCGCAGTGGATGCCAGTCCTTATGCCTGAGGCAGCAACTATCCACAGAACCTCTCCCCTTGTCCTCAGAAGCATCTTATTAACCCCAAAAGAGCTGCTGATTATGCATTACCTGCTGTAAGTCTCTCCATCGTAGACACCTGCAGTCCTCCTGTCTGCTGGGCCTTCAGCATGGAAATGATCTTCACAGTAAACCTGAGAAGCTTTATTAGGTTCCCTTGAGTTACACACACAGGCTCTGCTCCTCACCTTTTCACTCACAGCAGAATGAAGGTGTCAAAGCTGGTAAATTTTGTTGTGGAATCAGCTGCTGTGCTGCAGATGGGCACAACAAAATCTCTGCTGAAGAAGTTTGAACAAGAGTGAAAAAAAAAACAATTAGAAAAAGAAGACAAGAAAGAAGATGGGTTTTAAAAGATGGGGAGAGTGGAAAGGACACTAAAGACACAAAAGGGGAGGAATGTGTAAAAAAAGAATAGCCAGAAGATACCAATGACAGAAGTCATCTCTAGACTGTAAAAAGATAAGACAAGAAGGGTTTGCGGGGGATTTAATTTTTAGAAAGAGAAAACAAACAAAATCCCAAAGAACTGGAGTGCAGCCTTCCATCCTGTTTACTGTTGAAAAAACAGAGCAACATTCCCTCCTTCTGCTAACATCTGGCCACAAAAGAAAGCCAAGAACCAATCAAATAAGAGCAGTTCACTCTGGCAAACACATGACAGTATTCTTGCAATTACTATGGTACTCACAGCTCTGGCCTTTGTCTCAGGCACAGAGATGTAATGACTATGTGACCTGAAGGAAATGAATATACACGAGAGTGATTATTTTGCCCCACAAATTATGAGGTTTGAGGTGGAAAAAAAAATTCAACCCAGGAAGAAGAAAAAGAGTCAATGCTGTGTAGTCAAATTCAAGATGTTCCTCAACATGGAGCCTTTGACTGAAGTCTCCAAGAAGAGCTGAAGATCCCAGCATGCTATGCAGTAATTACCTCATCTTGACGCACGCATGGCACATTTCAAATATCCAGCCACAAGATGTCAGCACACTCAACAGGAATTCTTACAAAAAGAAAAATCTGTATGAATGGGATCTTTCTATTGTCACACATCTCTTTTCCCTGCTAGTAATGGAAAAATAGATGTTTCTGAGGATTTACATGAAATTTAGCATTCAGGCTGTGCCTTCTAAGTGGAAATAGGTGGTCTATCATGGTCTGATCATAGTATCTTAATGAGAGTAAAATGCTGTGACAAAATGGAGAACATGGTTTTCTCTTCCCGCTCTGAAACCAAAGGATGTTGGAGAAGGATCTAAAACAACTCATAAGCACCTAACATGATTTTCAACGACAGAGTGAAAGCTCTGGCCAGCTGCTTAGATGTTTAAGACTGCACACACTCAGCCTTGAAATCCTGCTCCAGTACCTCTCCAGAGATGATTCCATCTTGCTAAAGTGTCCAGATACCTGTTTCATGGCCTTCATAATCACAGTATCTATAAAGCTTTAACTACAAATCCTATAGGTGTGCTCTGGCTTGTGTATTAAGTATCATAAGTGGAGAGCATATGGGATGTGGGCATAGCAAAAAATAAAGTAATCATGGCCACTTTCTTTCAAAAACAGTTCAGAATCAAGATGTCATGATACCAATAATCTTTTGCAATTTACGTACTGATCAAAATATTCAGTGAGTTATTCCTATTACTGCATTTCTAACTACAAATATTCAAATTTCACGTTGGGCAGGAAAATGCCTGGAGTCTTCCTTTCAAAATGTAGTCAGAATTGCCTCCACATTCTTTGAAATCTTTCAGCATGTCACCGTAGCCACAGCAGATGGTATATCAGAGGCTTTCCAGGGAGATTGGGGTAGCTAGATTCTCTAAGCCTGACTTCCATATTAGTAAATTAGYGGTAAATTAGCAGTCAAAATGTATAGCAGAATTAGTGGACACCTAGATAAATAATGTTACTTGGAAAGATGAGCATGCCTTCTGTAGAAGGAAGTTCTGTGATGTAGATGTTTTGGCATTTTTTTGACAAAGTCATTAAACATGAAAACAAGGATGATTTAATTGATATAGTCTATCTGTATTTCCAAGACTTTTGACAATGGCCGTCTCTCAAGCCTTTTAAAGAAAATGAGCAGTCACAACTCATTTCAGAACTGGGGAACGTTCTGTGGATAAAAGTATCTGATTAAGAGATAGGAAGCAGAGAAAAGGAGTAAAATACTAATTCTTGTTGAGCAGAGAGGTCACTATGGAATTTTATAGGGGGTTGAGGTGGAACTTGTGCTTTTCAATGTCTTCATGAAAGTCCTGGAAAAGGCTTTTTGTAGGGAGCTGGGAAAGTTTGCTGTTAATACTAAATTATTCAGAATAAGAAAAATGCAGACTGGCTGTGAAGAATTGCTGCAGAAACTTATGAGGCTGATTGGACAATAAAATGGCAGATGAAATGCAATGCAGAAAAATGTGACGCACAAGGGAAAAAACCCACAAATTCACATATAAAATGATGAGCTCGGAGCTAAGCGTTATCTCTCAGAAGAAAGATCTTGAGATAATGAGAGGTAGTTCCACGAAAATGTCAGTCCTATGCTCAATAGCAGACAAAAAGAGCAAATCAAATGTTAGTAACTGTTAGGAAAAAAATATGACAAAACAGAGAACAGGATAATGCTCAGTTGAATAAATCATGCATCACCTTTAAAACTGTGCAATTCTGGCCCCTGTCCCATTGTCCTTCCATGTCCAAAAAGGATACAGTAGAATTGGAAATTATTAGCTAAATGATTAGGACAACAAAAATTGTTAAAGATGTGGATTTATGTCCAAATAGGACAAAACTGAGGCATATAGGGTGAGCTAAGACTCTTCTATCTAGAGAAGAGACAAATTAGGAGGAAGACAAAACAGGTCCATAAACTCAGGAGTGGAGGGAGAACAGAAATTTTTTCTGTTCACAGTATCTTCCACTGTATCTCCAGACTGAGCAGAGAGACGATCCTCAGCTGGATGGCTGTTTGAGTCTGACATTCATAGTCAGCCATTCCRCTGTGCTGACCACATTCTGGGCAAYAGGTACTATGAATTAATAATAAACATTTGCCTATTAATTTATCTGTTGGTTAGTATCACTTCCAGGGCTTTTATTACCTGTGATGCTGCCACTTATCATGTACATTTTGCTTAATAAATTCATTTTTTTTTAAAGAAAATAAGTAGAACTTTTGGGAACAAAGTTTAGGAATAACATAATGATGGTATTATGCTTATTTAAAAATAGACTAAAAATATCTATAATCTGGGAATCAGCCCATATTAATCATTACCCAGGTAAAAGTATAACTGAAATTAATGAACATTTTCTTGGAGGAAAGATTTCAGGATTCTCTTCTGTATAGATTATTTGTAYCATGCTCATCACCATAGTTTCTGAATATGTTCCAGTACTACATTAAGCAATGTGACTAACATCTGTCACATGTTTTTTTCTTCAGTCTCTCTCCAGGGAGATAAATATATGCAGTAGAGTATCTTGTATCCTAAAGGAATTTTGCCAGGGGAAGAGGGGAAGAGAAGATAAAAGAATCAGGGTGGGAAAAATAAGGTTTATTTTGTTTTGTTTCTATAAATATATAATTTGCTTCATTTTTAGATCAATGAAATCATGGACAAAAATATGTAATACATTTAGACCTTGTTATTTCAATTTACAGCGTTGTTTTAAAGTATGAGCTTGATGCTGAATTAAGCTGCATGTACAATAAAGTTATATCCATTAATCCTTTTTCTTTCCTGAACACTAGTTCAGGTGGTAATCAGTGGTAGTGGTAATCAGAAAACAAAAGAAAAATATAAATCATATTTTGTTAATGAAGAAGAAAAGACAATACAGCACTGATCATGAAGTATTAAAGATTTTTCAAGGATGATAACTGAATGGTATCTAGTTACTAAGAAATTATGTTAACATTTTAAAATATTTAATTTCTTTAAATTGTAATTGAGTTGCAAAATAAAATATTTCATATACATGGATTAAGAAAAAAAAAAAGAAATAAAATTTAAAAMCAACTGTGAAGTCTAGCAAAAACAGTACCACTCAGTGTTTGACTTGGAATGTATCTGCATAATTTTTGATCCGTACAAATTCCTAACATAGATTGATATATAATTTTCTTTGCAAACCACTTTAAGATATTTTTTCAAGGAGCAGTTACTATGACCAAAATCTGCATTTTACAGATGGGGCTAGGGAAAGAGAAAATGACGCATCTAATAAGCCAGTAAACTAATGCTAGGTTCTGGGATACCTGTGGCCCACATTGCCTCCCCAAACAAAAGAACAAAACTAAAGAAGGTAATAATAGGCCATTATGGTTTGAAAGTCCTCCAGTATTTTTTCTGAGCTCACTCTAAGAGTGGCTTCTCCTTCTTTATTTAAATAAGAAGGGGGATTGTATTCTTACCAGCGGATGAGAAGTGGAATAGAGTGTGAATAACCATCCTACCTTGGATGTGACCTTGGCTGCCCCCATCCATTTTAGATATCCAAAACCAAAGTATGATTTCCAGGAGGTGTACCTATTAACAGGTAATATTCTATAAGCCATGAAAGGATGAATGTCATGTGCATATTGTGCGCAAGAGTTCTGGGAAAGATCCTAAGGAAGGACCCCAGTAGCACACACACACAACCCCTACCCCAGGTTGTCAGGCTTTGTCAAAGACCTTGATGAATTATCGGGTTGCTTAGCTCCATAATATTAAAGGAAGCTTGGCCCTACTGTTATTAAATAGGTCTTCCTTTTCTCAGTGACAGTCTTCCTATTCTAGCTAATGACAGCAAACACATCTGAATATTTATTATGTGTTGAAAGCACAAATGTTGGAGAGAGACAGAATATAAGAATGCCTTTTATTTTTCTTGAGGCTATCTGTCTTGGCATTCTAAGTGCCACAGAGAGATAAAAGCAGCAATAAAAAAGAAAAAGAAATTAATATCTCAATTAAAATAACAAACCATAACTGAATAAAATGCTAAAATCTTCTCTAATGCACCAAACTGAAAGCCATCCAAAAGTGACTTATGAGTGCATCCTGTAAAATTACAAACCTATGCCTTTGCCAGAAAAAAGACCCTTCCTTAAGCCCCAGGCTGCAAAGGTGAGTTTTTTCGGAGTTTGGTTCTAGAAATAGTTCATATCTCCTAAGAGAATTAAAAAGTATAGAAAGTGCCAGAATTTCTGTAAGAGGTGGAAGTTGCATAGTAAAACCACTGACTATGGATCTGAGACTAGACCTCATTTTTTTTTATGTAATTTAGTATGGCTATGTGCTAAACGAGACCAGAATTATTCATGCTGATGAATACCCAAGTAATTGCCCTGTAGCAGTTCTGCATATTGTGTGTGCCAGATACACAAGAGTTAGACATGCAGTTTAACTGGGTCTAGTGACCTTTAAAATCATGCCTGTTTTTTATTCATGAATCACCACTTTGTTTAGCAGGCAGTTAATGTTCATTCACATTTCTTGCTTTTGCTGACCTCCTTCCAGCCTAAGTCACTTACTGCAGCAGATGAAAGTTCTGAGGTAAGCGTAAGCCAGGGTAGAAAGTAGCAAGYAGTAGCTATTCAATGACTCTTTTATTTAAATATTCACAATGAGCTTAACCCCCCTGGAATTGTAATCACAGAGCTGTCTGTAGGAAGCACAGTGAAAATATTTTCCTGCAAGTTTTGTTAGTGTCTCCAAAACTTAATTGATTTATTTTAGATAAAAATGGACTGGAGAATACTGAATGTCTCCACAGTCTGTTCATCTGCCGAAGAGAGGACTCTGGTCAAGGCCTAATTGCCAGGATTCGCTATTCCTTCCAAAGGACAATTCTTGCTAGACAACTTTTCTGATGATCTTGGCCTTCTGGTGTTATTTTTTTTTAACCAGAGGAAAATTATTTTGAGCAAAAAGAAGCACTAAGTACAAACATCTTTGCCATTGCTTTACTTATTTCCCCTTCAGCTTTAAATCTTCCCTCCTTTTCCCATTCTGTGTATGCCCATATAATCTCTTCCCACTCTCTTTTCCCCTTTCTTCTGTTGTCTTACTTTGCTTGTACAAATAGCATTTATTTTGTTTCCATTTTGTACTTCTCTTCTTGTTCGTGTTCACTGCCGTTCCTTTGGCAGGAGGCATCCTGCTCTCTGTCTTGCTTCCCACCCACCTCCCTCCCTCTTTTTAGTTTCTCATCCCTTTACTTCCAACATGACTATCTCTTTTTATAATTCCCCAGTACATCCTTTGAGCGTATGTATGTATGTAGAACAGATGATCCCACCTTTTATCACACTCTCTAAGCTGCACAGAGCTTCCAGCCCTTGATCTCCTTATCTCACACATTCTGTGCCATGTTCTTATGTTGTGATTAATAAAAAGTCTGTGTTGGAAACTTTTGGCTACATAATAGCAAGTAAACGGACACTTTTTTTTTTTATGAGACCATTAAAAAGTTAGCAAACTATCAACTCCCATATGGCTGCTATCAGATAACTGACTGAAAACCGAGACTTTTGGGGGTGTCTCAGCCCTTTGAGTAGCAACCACCTTTTGTGGCAATCCATCCAACCTTCTTCCCTACCACATGTTCTTGCTGAATTACAGAGTCCCTTCCTTTCCACCTTCCTCCAAGGACACTTGCTCTCGATATGAATGACACGGTATGATGAGGCTGGAGTCAATCAGGGGTCTGAGATGAGCTGCCATATCACTGTGCTTGGGCGATGAGGTCAGCCCTGGAGCAGCTTACCTTCAGGCAGTCCATGTGTGGTGGAGGGGAATTTATAATGCCTGTACTGGCATTAGGCCAAACCACGATATGCTTATGGCAGTATTTCAGCCAGGGTCTTCCCCAAAATACCTAGATCTGAGGAAGATGGTAAACTATTACATTTATCAGTGACTTTCACCTCTAGTAATTGGTTTACTGCCTTAGCAACAGGTCGTCAGAATTTATTTTTGAAAGCTGAGATAAACACCAGCATTAATAGGACACCAGCTTTTAGAGCTACTTTCAAAAAAATCCATCATATCTATCTTTGCTTATAATCCAGCAAGACTTTTATATGCATATTTATTAATGACATATTGTTATCTGTATGCAATAATAGCATTAAGAGGACAAACACAATTCTCAACTAGTAAAAAAAATAAAATGCTTTCCCCCAAACCTCAAATACATAATTTGGATAAATCCACAAGGCTAATGTTCACTCTCTGCAATAGACCATCTGGCACAGAAGAGGCTGTGCCAATTAATATAGATGGAATGACTGTTAGCACCACAGATAGTAAATATTTCAGACTAATCTTTTTTGTCATTTATCAGCTAATATCATCCTTCAAAATTTGCGGTCAGAGTCTCCAGCGTGTTGAAACAGATTGATCACATTCAGACTTTTGCTAGCCTGCAAACCCTTTGCTTTGTTTTTAACTCTTATACAGTCCTGGTTTCCACTTATTTGTATGAGGGTGAGGGATTATTATGAAGTGGCAGCAGTGTTAGCACCATTACTTGGCTGAGTTGCCTGCCTCTCTCATTAAGGTATAAGTATTGCCTTGCTAATGTTATGCTTAATTCAAAAGATTGTGATTCATCTGTTTTTCTCAAAGGAAAAGGAAAACACAGTTTGAGTAATACATCCCTAATGGCTATTGCAGAAGAGAGAGTAAGACTATGTTTCCAATATTAACTAATAAGTTGATCCTGAGGAAGCTTGCTCAACTTTTCAGCTCTGCTAGAATTATTTACCAAGAACGTATTTCAGTTCTTGTCTAAGAAACCTGGAGAGTTCTTTTATAATACCCAGGACTTATTCTTTTAATGGTCCTCAGAGAAACTTTTCAAATGTTAATTTGTTTTCCAGACCCGTTTGACAAAACTCTAAACAAAGGTGTACAGGAACCAGACCARGTATTTTCCAAACAGTGTTTAGAGTGCTTCAGAAATATCAGACTTTTGAATCTTACCCTTTAATATTGGAAACTTAGTAATGAAGCATTAAAAATCTTTCTCTTCAAAATACAATACTAGCAGTAAAATAAATTGTGTGATGGAAGTAGCAGAGTAAGAAGATTGCTTTAGTTTTCAGATCCTCACCTAACAGTCTAAAAACAAGTGAGAAAAGAAGAAAATTATCAAAACACAGCTGGTTTTGTTTGTTTATTTTCTAGTTGCCTTTAAAGGTGTAGAGAGACAGAAATTTTGCATATTACTCATAGGGAAGCTTGGAGTATGCATATGGAGCAGTGCAGAGCAAACCTCTGTGATATGATCAGAGAAGGATTTGCTGGGGTAGAGATGCCTTCAGCACTGCTCACACCCAGACMATATTCTGGTTCGCATTACAGGGAGCATTCAAACACATTATGAAAAAATATCGATTTTTTAAATATCAGGATTGAAACATATCTTCGTGAATGTGAGTAGCACAGGTTCATATTATAGAAATCTCATAAAATGTCTGATTTGAAAGTTTTCTGCAAATTTTACTATAATTGAAATCACATAATGATTTCACCAATCTAACTCTCAGTGTCACCTGAGACCAACAGCTTCAGTAATGCAACAGGAGTTCTCAGTAAATGAACAAATAAGCGTGTTTGGCTATTTATGGAGTCTGTGATGCAGACGTTCATGCTCAGCAAATTGTTATTATTTTGCAACAAGTGCACTGCAATGCTCTGTGAGGAGACAGAAATTTCTTGGGATGTGAGACATACACATAAGTGAAGAGGCTTTATGAAACACTAACTTGTGTCATTTTTGTTTGTATTGCCCTTGATGAGCTGTTAAATTCCCAGAAATGAACCCACTTTGTTCTCTTCTAGGGCAGTTTGTCCTCTATGTATCTGGTGGTATTGAAAGGAAATGAAATAYAAGAACAGGTGGGAATTTAAGATGAACATATCCCATATATTTTTTCTCCTCAGTCTCAAATATATGGCACTACTTTCTTTTAGAGAACAGAGGTGGATGCAAAAYGATAGATATCTTAGAAAGAGACAAATTAGATTTTTATATCCTCATTATAGCACACATGCATGCCTCTAGAAGTTGCAATCATTTCTGTTACCATAAGTAAATTTGTGTTTAAGCACCTAAAAACATAGCTAAGCCCCAGGGAGTGATTAAATTATGTCTGAAGAATTGTGTGTTGCTAGAACATAGTCCCCTATGCAGACTTTGTAATTCAGGCATGTCCCTGCTTGGCCTGGATGACCAGTGGGCCAACTAAAGTTATTAACTATGTGTTTACAAATGCACATACTGGGGACACAGTCACTTGCTGGTCTCCTGCATGATGCTCATTGAGGTTCTCCTTTAGGTAAACAGCAGCTCAAATCCTTCAGACAATGTTGATGGTAGTAATAATGACCATCTTTTGTTTAATGGTTTGTYATTTAGAACCCTTGCCCCTAAACCAAGGTCCCTAGTTTCTGTCCCCTCCTCATCATGTTTTATTTAAATGTGTCTCCCAAGAAAGTTGTTCTAAGCACCAGGTGTGCTAAGGGTATGCTAAGAACATGAACCTCTCCTTTTGAGTCAGAGCCACCATGCAGTCAGGAGGGCAAGCCATGTGTCCAGAAAACAGCAGACGAGGGGGAAAGTATGGAGAGTGTATAAGTGAAAAGTACATCTCTACTGCAGAATGTAGATATCAGGGAATTTCCAGTTCCTTCCAGGACCTTATGATGATTTTATGCACTCCATTCTGAGGTGCCTAATTCTCCTTTTGTATTTTGTTTGAAAAATATAAGAAAATTTACTTGCTCTACACAGGTTTGAAGGAGTATAAAAGAATTCCAATATCCTGTTTCTGTCCATTTAGAAGGGGATTTATAGAGCAAGAAGTCACAACCAAACAATTACTCTTTACAGTCAATAGCGATCCAAACTTCATGAGGTTTTCTAATTCTTTTTTATCCCATCTCTACTTTTTTATGTCTCTAAAGTATGGGACCATGTCTTCCAGGGTTCAGTTATACTTTATGTAAAAGAAGCATTTRTTTTAATCCTGTTTTTATGGTATCCAAGTTAATTCACTTATGGTTTGTAATGAAATTTGGTACACTACGCAGTCACCATCTGAGGCATCATACCTGGTATCCTGAAATCACGTATGTGGGCAAGTGTGAGGAGGATTTCTAATGTCATGACTAGCACCAGGTAGTCATACTCCATCACCAGGTTTCAGTATGCAACAGRGATAATGTATTTAATAATTAATCATAAAGATGCTTTGAAATGGATCTGCTTGCTTGCATCATTTAAAGACGTTTTAGGAAGAAAAAGATGTGATAGGATGACAAACAGTAAGATTTAAAACTCTTTTACCATTTCAAAAATTATTTCAAGGTATGTTTTCTTTGTCTGCATCACGCATATCTTGGACCTTCTCTTCAATTCTCCTAATTTCATTTGGTTTTCTTACATAGAATTAATTTAGTTGTTCATATAACCATCTGCTTTCTAGTACATCTTCATTTTTCTCTTTTATGTCAGGGTTTTTTGCTTTTCAGTGTATTTGCTGCATGTTTGCAAGTTCCTAGCTTTGAGCTATGGAAGCATCAAGAAGAATTCAAATCTCTGAGCTTAACTTTTTTTAAGATTGCTTACTTAATAATCTACTGACACATTTTGTAGAGTGCAAGTACACAAAGACTATATTCCAGAGCTTTAGAACACTGCCTAGAAAAGGACAGGAAACCTCAGTTATAATAAAAAATAAGGATACTTGGCACTCTCAGGACTAGGATATTCTCTAAATGATATAATTCCTATGAGTAGCAAGTGTAATTTTTTCTTTCTTGTTTTTGGAAAATAAAAGCCTTGAGGCTGCTATTTGAAGTGCACAATTATTTTTCTTATGTATGTGTAAAATGGATATAAAACTTACATCATGGATATTGCAAAGGAATCCTAATTAATTAACAGTTTTAAAGTACTTTGAGATAATTTGATGAAAAATGTTATTAAAGTGTTATTTTGATGATATAGTTTACCATGATCAAATGATTAAAGTTGGTGTCTCACCATGAAAATATATTGACTTATAATTTTGAGTTCTAAATTTTAAAATGTAATTTTCAAGATCAAAGACACTATGAGTACTTTTCTATCACTACTCTGAAAAACAAATGGCACATCCATTTCATCAATATATATTACTACCTTCATCCCCTGCACTGTAGTTACTGATAGTTTTTTTAGCTGTGAACTGAGGTCTGTTGCTGGTGAATAAATAAAAAGTGAGGATGCAATTTTTATTGCCTGACCAAAGCATAAAGGAATTAACCTGTGTTGGTAGCTATAAAATTTTTGAAAATGTTTACAAATACTATCCTTTGACAGCTGCCCTTTACATTTGTCTCACTAAAATCATTGTTTCCAGGCTGTCTACTGCTCTGTACCATATACTAGCTCTTGGATTTGAGGGGATACATTTTTTATAGTGCAATGGAACAGTATGCTTTAAAGTGACCTTGTAGGCACTGTTACATTTTAAAGAACAAATAACAGGTGTGAGATATTAAGGAATTCAGTCCTGTGTGAACTTGTGAATTGCACTTTATTTGGCAAAAAACTTTTTCATTGCAACCTTCACTTGCATTATGAGCTCCATCATGGTTAAGATGTTTAAGGCCATGATTCCACAAACATTTTTCTTGGTAGTACAACAGCTTAAGTACTTCTCATCTTCTCCCTCTCTTAACTGTTTACTCCTATCCTTTCTCTCCGTTTCAACTGTCCTATGGGATAAACCAGCTCAAGATGCAAGTTGAAGAGAAAACTATCGACTTGGCAAAACCTGACAGAGTTTGTTTTTCTGTATATCATTTTCTGGACATTGGGATAGAACTCACAATGACAGAGCATCAATGATCCTTATGGCTGGAAACTCACGTGCAGCAAAAACAAAGACTCCATTTGCTAAGACACTAATTTTAAAGGATCATCTTTACAGAAGCTAACAGGCTAGACTGAAGTTGTTGCTGGGACCAACCCCCTAACCAAACCTCATAGGAGTGTGTCAAAGAGATGTAAAAGGAGACTATTTTTCTGACCAGAAGTGGTTTCACAGCCATGAGTAATCAGACCAGGCTGAAAAGAGATGCTATGAGAGATTAGACAACTTGCAGCTGAGAATCATAAGTAAGAGTGGCATGAGACAGGTAGRAATCCATTCAGAGCTGGATTTTGTTTGTCACAGATTTCTCAGACATTTTTTTCCTGAAGTCTACGCATGCTTAGGGAATTTGTGTATTTCTTGCTCTCCTGCCATGTTGCTATATTACCTCTAACTAGGAAAGCAGAACTCCCGTAGACCAGTGGTTTCCATGCAGAACACATGTTAACACTAAATCCTTGGAAGAACTGTGACAGCCATCCTGAAAGTGTGCTCCTGAAAGTCACAGTGCTGTGAACAGCGAACATCACTACTCACAACATGAGACTTCAGCAGCGTATGGAATTGAGTGGCTGGATCCAAGCACTGCAATCTAATGCCTGCCCAGAGAGCAGACATGTGCCAGGGTGAAACAGCGATCTGTACCACTGCTCTTTAAGAAGTACCAGTTCATTGCTGAGTGTCGCCAATTTCACAGTAGTGCAGTTTTATCATAAAATCACAAATATAGAATCAGAGCATGAAATCAGAGTAAGAAGCAAAGAGCTAGACATACATGAAAAACACGAATGTTTGTGTCTCAGGGCATGTTTTCCCAATCATTTTAATCTGCTTATTCTTAAAGAATTACCACTTCACTGCAAGAATAAATTAAAAAGGAAACATAAATCTTTTTAAAACAAAAACTGAGARTTGTCTCTCAGTGCATGTTGTCTTCTCTGTATCCTGTCTTTTCTGCAAATTTAGCCCATGGCAGTTAGACTGTGAAGGAGGAAAGAGAAGACAGGCTCTTGYGAGTGAGCTAGAGGGAGTTCTAAGAACATGGGGTTGGCTGGAGTGAGAAAATGTAAAGTCAAGGGCAGAAGGCAAAGCCACTAAGAGCAGTCAAGAGGAGGGAAAAGAGGCAAGTGAAGAGCATGAGGGGGTGTAACATTATTGTTAGCATTATGATGAAATGTAAGGAGGGGTGGAGTTGTGCTGATAATTGAAATTAAATTAGTACACTGTAATAGCCTTCTGGAAGAATTAAACTGTGCTATTCGTACAAACAGCAGATTAATATGGGAATATTAAAAAAAAAAAACAAACCCAAAGAATCCAAACAAACAACAGCAGCAAAAAACAAAACAAAAAAACCCAAAACAAAACAAAACAAAAAAACAACCAAACAAACAAAAAAAAACCCAAAAAACAAAACCCCACAATCTTTTGGTACCAGAATAAACGTGACCAGACATTTCCTACTAGAAGAGCAACAACAGCATCTTACATTAATGCTCAGATGCTTCCTAGTGAAAAGTAAGACAAAACTCGGGTGAACTTGCTTTCTTCTCACTGCTTGTAGGAAAGCAAGGCTTGGAGTGGGCTGGTCCTTGCTGCCTGCCAGCACCAACATGAGAAAGTTCTGATCTGCAGTAGCAGTAGTTCAGTAGCTGCATGCTACAGCAAGGCTTTTATGAGGAGAGGTGCCAAGTCTTTTATACTTCAATCAGGTATCAAGATATTTGTTTAGAGCTAGCAAGACTAGACTGTTTTCACTGCTCTGGAAGCCCAGCTAGAATAACTTTTGTAGACAGGAAGCACACAACAAAGTCTGGCGGGTTCCTTGAAGCATGGGTTTAAGCAATCGAAAATGAGAGAGGAAAGAATTCCTGGAACTTCTCCAAGGACCGAGGCAGAGTGTGCCTTTCCCCTTTGGCTTTCTGATTCTGGTTTTCAAAGACCACTGCCAGAGCAGTCCTTCTAAGAAGAGAGATCATTCAATACTTCCTCTGCCTTAGAGGATTTTCTGATCATCCATTAATGTTTCTCCCTCTGGTGCATAAATGCATGCTGTAGGGGGTAGATACTGATTGGTGTGTTTGTTTTTCTCTGGGGTTGATGTGTTTTTAAGCATGTGGGCTTAATATTCTGGTAATAAACACACTGACGTAAATACAGTTTTGTATGCACATAAAGAGGTTCAATCTGCTCTTTTTCTGAAGAAAATACCTCTCAAGGAAGTTGCAACATATGGGGGGGACTAGACTGCAGTCATGTCACAACCCTGTTTAGGGACAATGTATAACTATAACACCCCAGGGAAATCATCAGTGAGACTAAGTTCTTGGTGGTATTGCTTTTTCAACACAGGGAGGACAAACACTGTTCTGGCCTCTAACTTTTCATCTGACACGTTCACCATTTATCCAATATTATAGCTTTCTTCTGTCATTATAAGAACAAGGAGTCCAGGACCTACTATTCTGAGTGACCTGCAAGAATCTGAACAAAGATGGGAGTACATCCTGATGAAAGAGACCAGGTCCCATGGGATGATACTGTGCATAGAGTCTGACTGTACTGGTGAAATGGTAATGCAAGTTATTAACTCTCTGTCACGCGAAGGTCAGGACAGACCAGCATACAAATTGTAGCAATAGTTGTCAAACACACAGTATATGGGAATGGGATGACTGTATGTTTGCACTAAGGCAGACAGTTAAATAAAGCACCTGGGTACACTTTTTAGAACAGCTTATCCCAGTTAAATTCAGCAAATAGGTTAATTAAAAAAAAAACACAAACCAAACAAAAACTTAATTTAATTTTTTAAAAAGTTATTTTGCTCTGAAATTTAAATAAGTTACTTTTAAAACTAAGTTATACTCCTCAACATCCAACATCCATGTATTTCCCCAAGTGAAAATATCAGAGTCACACAACTCTAATATGGAAAGAGATTCTGAGAGCCTGAAAAAGGGGTCAGACTGAGGATGGCAGAAGATACTTTTGAGGAGAAAAAACCAGACAGAATTAATCACTGAAATGACTTATTAAAATGTTATGACATGACAGATAAGTACACTCCAGGGCAGGCCACAGTTTGTTAGGAAAAGAAGTAAAAGCAAACTATTCAACTAACAGTGGAATTACAGGCTTAACGCCCTTTATCCATTGTGTCACTTTATTCAAGCAGAGTCAGCTCTGCTCAGTATCCCTCATAACACCCCCAACTCATTTCCTTCCCTTCTTCTGTATTACTCCAACAGCTCACCATTTTAATTCTCACAGAGCGCCCATGTTGCAGACCTTTATCTGCAATATATCTGGTTTCGTCCATGAGTACCCTAGACCATACTAATTTTCTTGTTTCTCTCCTATTTTACAAGAATATCATGTGAGCAAGAGGCAGCATGTACCAATTTTTTTCTTGAAGATYTAATTATGTTGTGAGGACAGCCTTTCCCGTTTAGCCAGCCAAGTAGATAGTTGTTGAAGTCATTCACCTTGTAACGTTGCTCAATGGGAGAACGGTGTGGTGTTCCTCTTCTATAAACAGCCACAAGGGCTCATGAAAGTTGTAAGAACTCAGGAACTTTCAGATTTCTATGCCTTTGTCAAACATGATTGAAATTAGCCTATSTTCTAAGGTTATGAGAGGCTGGCTCACAGGTGGGCAGGCAAACAGCACAATCACATAATCTTTGCKTCCCTAAGCAATCAGGCTGAAAAAGAAGGCAGAAAAGGGAGAGCTGGAGAAAGATCTGAGAAAGTAGGATAGGACAGGAAAATGTGGGGAAAAAAAAAAGAAAGGAAACAAAAAATAACAATAAATTGAATTTCAGATGAATATATGGAACTCTTATTGAGTTCACAGATACAAATATGTAAATGTTTAATAAAAAGAAGAATTTAAATTTACAACAGAATGCATTTAAGAGAATCCTAACAGGTACAAACTAGGTAACCGAGAGTATATTTACCTTCTTCTGCTAGAATTGAACCCTGTCTCTGCATTCAGAGCCATTCATGCTTTGCAGGATGAAAATTGCTTTACTCTTGCCTAATAAACAATATAAGATAAAATTATTTTATCTTGCTAATAGTGAATTTGTGGAATAACTTCCAAAACTGTTCTAGGAAGGCCTTGCTCCCACTGTAAATGTTACCTATTAATTCGTGAGCTTCTTGAATGATATTGCTCAGATTGGTTGCACCTGTCAGCCTGGCCGCTGTGTCCTGTCTCATACTATTGCCCTAAATCACTGGTTGTTCTGGAATGTAAAACTCTCATGTTAACTGTTATCCTCTTTTCACTCTGGTAAGAATATAATCCTTCTCAGGGGAAAAAAAAGTATATGAAAGAGAAAAAAAATTATAGAAATCTTTAGTAATTTTAGTTCATCTCATGAATGCTAATATTGCAAGCACTTCAGTTTTAAAAATCCCACGCAATCACATAGTGAAATTATCTTATTATTAATATGGTCATACATAAGATGCTGAAGAGCTAATGAATGAGTAGTGCAGAATCTGTTAATACAGTGGTAACTGTTTGCAAAGAGTTTGGAAGGATGAGATTGGTGGTATTTGTATTAAGAAGTTGGAAGGCAGGTGCTTCTTTCCATTGAGTTGCACAATGTTTGGATTACAAAGTCCTAGAACTGGCCTCAAGTGTCAAAAAAAACGAGGGGGGGGGAGGGGGGAATTATCCATTTTCTCTGTGTACCCAAACAACCTGAAACTGTACAACAGTTTTCCTCAGTTTCTTTTCGCTTTTCTTAGAATTGCTTTAATTGAAGCAATGACGCAATGATGCTCTTGCAGGCCACCATGCCGGTGAAGGCTGAACAATACTTTCTTTTTCCTTCTTCCAACGGTGATTGGGAGTGGACATGGCAAAATACCTCAGATATGACTATGTCACGTATATGTAGGTACAGAACTTTCCTCTTTTCTCTAGTTTCCCTTTGAGGTCAGTGAAAAGAGATGGGGTCCTACCTAAAGATAGTTCAGAATAGAAACTTCGTACAGGCTTATACAGGGTTATAATCCCACCTTGYATTACTCCTTGTCTCACTCCTGGTCTCTGTTTTTGTAATTGTCCTTACTGCAGATGGTGTGATTGATACCCAAGGCTCCCTTTTGAAGTGGATTTCCCTCTGAGAGCAGCCTTGGAGCAATGGGCAGCACAATCCTCTTGTCTAGCCCAGCTCCATCAGCTGGCCCAATGGCCAGGGACAATCCTCGGGGCTGGCACAATGTCAGTGTMAGCATAACCTTCAGTTCTTTCACTTTCCCCTTATCTCTCATYGAAAATAACAGGACTCCTGGGAAGCTAAGTTGGGTGATGTGAAGAATCATGGTAGCATCTTGAAAAAAAAAAMCTGAAGATTTTTGTAGTGCTTTGAAGAGTTTTACAGAACTGATCTGTTTTCCTCTTAGGAAATAGAAGTAATAGCTATCTGGTAGTAGGCACAGGCTGAATATTCTGGTCTTTTATTTTTCAGACAAAGCCAGTTATAGCACTTTGTTTTTTAAGCTTGTGACAAAGAAAAACAGAGACAGGTAGAAAGCAAAGCCATAAACAACTATGCAACAATCAGATTCTTAAAGATTAGCAATCAAAGAAAATAATGTAAAGAAGACAGAAACCAAAGATGATTGAACTGGAAAGGCTGAAATCTTTCAGACATGGTGTTCAACTAAAATAGGATTTGCTGCCTCATAGCTATCCTATTTGACATTGTTATTGGAATTTACTGAAACTGTACCAGATTACACTTCATTTACATTTCTGAGAGTTGCCCTGTAAACATAAGAAACAGATATCGCTCATTAAAAATGAAATATGATATTTTGGAAGCCAATTCTTAGGCAAGGAATGGGTTTTGAATCAAATTCCACCACTACAGAATCACAGAAATTACCTTATTGAATTTATTACTCATATAATATTTTCATGCCCTATTCATTAGTATTTCTTCATAAGTATTGGGGAAAACTATACCACATCTCTGAAAGTGACAGTTCCTATACCTTCACTTCAACCAATAACATCGTTTACTATGGTATATGCTCTAAATCTTATAATGGTATCATGTAACAGCTCTGCTTCTGCACATTTCATCCTTCCATTTTAAGTATTCAGTCATGGTTGTGTATCACTGTTGCTATTTGCAGTTGATTTTCCTGTACTATTAAGGTTAAAGGGAGTTTACATGTTTTGGAAGTAAAAACTTATTAAGCACTAATGGAAATTAGAGCTCAGGGGGTTGCTTCTTGTCACAGAACAGAATCAATTGAACTGTCAGTCCTGAACAGGAGGAACAAAGCAGAAAATGGATGGATAGGCACCTTTAAGTAATGTTGTTGACATAATCTTTTTTTATGTCAATAGATGCAAGGTAGAGTCAGTATGCACTAAGAACTTCAGTTGATAAAATCTAACTTGATTTATTGCTTCTGAATATTTTATATTTTAAAGGAAGATTACTACACCACTGAGACCTAATATCAGCTTCTCCACCAAGAGAATACATACAGCCAACAAAAAAAAATTCATCATCTTTTCTTTCTTCCTTTATAATATCTTTATTATTTATGGAGTTAATACTGCAGCATTTATGTCTTTTGCAACATTTTTTCTTGCTCTGAACAGCTCTTGTGTAATCTGCTTGCTAACCCCATGTGATGAATATTTTAAAATGTACATATGTTACTAACTTGACCCAAAGAGCGTATGAAATCTAACAAAGATGTTTCCTATGCATGCATGAAGGAAGCTATGGACTGAACAATCTATTGTTCTCTTACAGGTAAAAATATTATCTTATCACTGTGGGTGACTTGCTATAACATGTAGAATTTTGCTTAGGAAAGACTTTGTTTGCAAAGATATTTTTAAGGTAGAAAAAGATACTTTTTCCTGCTTTTTTCTCCTCTTAAGACTAAATACTATAATTTCCCAGCAAAGCTTTCTATGATAAGGAAGATTTAAAAAAATTGAGATAAAAATAATTTGAATGGATACTGATGTAAATGACAAAAAATTTTTGAGGCTGGAAGGAACTTTTAACATGTAATGTCATCATGGGGGTCACATCTTGCTGTGGTCTGGCACAGCAAGAAAGCTGAAGCCATTAAAACTACTGTAGTCACTGACACTTTTTTCCTTCCTTTTAGTCTGTGAATCATCCACAAACACACAGAATCATTCAGGTTGGCAGAGACCTCTGGAGGTTGTCTAGTCCAACATCCCCACCCCTACTCAGAGGAGGGTCAGCTAGAGTGGGTTGCTAAGGGCCATGTCCAGTGAAGTTTTGAATCTCTSCAAGGATGGAGATTCCACAACCTCTCTAGGCAACCTCTACCAGTTTTTGACCATATTGAAGATTTAAAAAAAAAAAAAAAAAAAGTTTTTTCTTATGTTTGGGTGGGATTTCCTATATTTCAAATTGTTCCCATTGCCTCTTATCCTGTCACTGGATACCACTGAGAAGAGTCTGGCTCCACCTTCTTTAATGCCCCCAAAGATATTTTTACACACATAAGATCCCCCTGAGGCTTCTCTTCTCCAGGCTGAACAGTCACAGCTCTCCCAGCCTCTCCTCATATGACAGATGCACCAGGTTCTTAATCATCTTTGTGGTCCTTGGCTGAATTTGCTCCAGTATGTTCATGTCCTTCTTCTACGGGCAGGTCAGGACTGGACACAGCACTCCAGATGTGTCTCATCAGCGCTGAGTAGAGGAGAAGGATTACCTCCCTTGACCTGCTGGCAATGCTCTGCCTAATGCAGCCCAGGAGGCTGCTGGCCTGCTTTGTTGCAGGGATGCATTGCTGGCTCATATTCAACTTGGTATCCACCAAGGGAATAAACATAGCCAAGACATTTGTATATTTTTATGTCAAGTTGAAATGAATGTGCAGTCATCACAAATTGTAGGACCTTGGATGAGTTTAAAGGCAGTGTCAGCACTGAGATCCTCCTATTAATAGTCTAAGCTTAAGTTCTTTTAACTATATCATCAGTTTTTTGAACTTGGCTTTAGCTTGGGGAGAACTCAACCATTTCACAAAGCTGAGTTTTCAATCAAACCACTCTTATTTCAAAACTCAGCTTCAATCTGGAGAAAAAAAAATGTTTAATTACATACTTCAGTGCACTTCAGAATAGCAACAGACCTTTGTTAATCACCACTGCAAGCTCTCAAACACCACTGAGATTCATGATCATCATTTTAAAATGAACTAAATCCACGATAACAGGGAAGTGCCTATAACAGAGAAAGCAGAAACCTGAATTCTACTTTGGATATAATGTTGGTAGTAACAGAGCAGAATACCAAGCATCAAAAATTTGGTAGCTTCACTCACTGCCTGAACTCAGAATGTATCAGTACTCATGTGGTGAACTATACACAATCATGCTTTTGCTTTCATTTTCAGAAGAAATACCTAGTCCAAAACAATACCTCCTTAAATCATTTTGGAAGTTTAGAAAGTAGCGTCAAATTTTTATTTCTTAAAAATCATAGTAATGGATGTTGGTTTTATTTGAAGGTTTGTGAAGAGTTAAACCTCAGAGTATATTTAGAAGATATTTTTAAAAAGAACTTGACAAGCAGTGAGCTTTTTGGAGCATGATGTTAGTTTGTTAACATTTACAGGAGCATGCTTGGAAATTAACAGAGTCTAAGCTCAAAATTTCTAAACAAAATTGAGCTTTCTGACATCTGAGATCCCTACAAACACTAACTGTGAAAGAGAGTTTGAAGTATAGTTTACACACACCAGGAAAAGAGTCAACTAAAACAGAGGAGACATACAAGGAGGAACAGCAAGCAAGGTTAACAGCATTAAAACGTCTGTTAATAGTTTGTCAGAACCATTGTGTGCATCACTGTATATGAGTAAAAAAGAAGCAGTGTAATAAGACCGTCAAGTGCTGAATGAAACTGGAAAGTCACCTAGATAACACAGCAAAGCGTGCAGAGCAGGAGAAAGCCCAATAGCTAGCAGAGAGGACTGACAGGTATAAGTAAATCCTTGATATATATATAAGAATGCAGGAATATGGAGATAAGATCCAGGAAACAGTGGTATTTGCTGTTGTTCCTGAAGTGAAAAATAGCATTTAAATTGCATTACTAAGGAATAAATAAATAAATAAATAAATAAATAAATAAATATTTTGATAGTTCTGTGTACTGTCAATTTTTTACAACTTGTGTGAAAAAGGTCAAAAATAAAGATGTGGTTTTACTATACTTTACTGGATTTTTTAATGAAAAAAGAAAAAAACACAAACCATCAAGTTATATGCTGTTCCAGGCAAGGGTTACTCTCAAAACTTTCAGCTGAGACTGGGGCTGCTATTTCTTGACCGGCTCTAAGCTGCCCCTTGCTTCGTACGCCATAATACTGAAGTAGTGTGTATGCTCCAAGGAGTCAAGGGAGAGAAATAGCTTGCTAACCAGAGTAAGCACTCATAGACCCTGAGAGGGGCTTATCTCTCTCCACCGTCTACTTATGGAGTCTAGACTGCTGATTTAGGTGGTTTGGACTATCCTGCTGAGGCCCACTAACCATACTTTAAGTGTTGTTCTGGTGAAATGAAGTTCCTAATGTAGTCTGAATACTGCAGACAGGTACAGCTCACGAAGTTTTCTGCATCTGTCCCCAAAAGCCTCATCAAAAACTATGGAAGAACTTGGTACTCATAGTGAGCTGAATGTGAGAGTCCCTCGCACCTATTCTTGTGCTGAAATTGCTGCCTGCCTCTATATGTCAGCAGAAATCTGAAGTAAAACTGGGGTCTCTGAATGCTGTACTCACACATAAATAAATCTGCATACATCTGTAGAATTAAGCTGTGATTTATTTAGTTCAGTTTCCTATTCCTGTTTGGTATTTTGATCATAAATCTTTCAGGTGCCAAAGAAAATTACCCATAAATTCGTCTTGGGAGGATGGTCTATTAACATTGCTTGGAGGACCTCACACTAGAGAGACAAATCAAGTGAAACCACAAAGAATGTGTAATCAAGCAAACATTGTGTGGGAACTGTGAGGCAGCAGGGAAATTTAAATACATATTCCTAAGGAAGAAAGAACAGCAATAATCAGCACAGGCACAGAGGGGAGAAAAAAAAAAAAAAAAAATCAGCAAAACCGGCTTTAAAGCTACTAGAATAATTTTGGAGCTATTCTAACAGAGCTAAAGATGCACAAAATTATAAAGACACCCTATAGTTCAAAAGTGAATGTTGCGCCATTAGGGTGGAATCCTGTTTACTCACTTTATGCACTGTCTCACAAATAGGTTTAGAAAAGGATCACAATCTAGCATGTCTAACTTCAGATTCCAGTAAGTAGAGAAACTACTCCCTACTTGGAGTGTAGATGCACCTGAAAACCTGCAAAAGTCAAAATAGTTTGCTCAGCTTGTATGTCTACAGACTAGTGAACTGACAGGGATGTTCCTGGGGTCTTTAAAAGATGTAATGGAAGAGGAGAAACATGAGGTGGGATTCAGCTCAGATTCAAACACCTACTTCTAGGCAATCACAATGGAAATTTTCTGCAAATGGGCTAGGTGTCTAAGCTCCCAGTACTGGCAGAGACAATGCAGTCAGCACAGCCAAGGAATCATGGAGATCAATTCAACTCATCCTAAGGAAAGGAGATAGCCATGGTCAGCTCTAGGTTACACTGACTGTTAAGGATCCCATTAAGGATAATTGGAGTTTAAACTCTTAATCTATAGACGTGTGGAGTCTTACATTTAGATATCATAACCTGCAAGCTGATTCCCCCTCAAAGGGTCTCCCAAGTGGAATACTTGTATTCCAGACTCTGTTCATCCTGAAAGGAATTGAACCTAAACCTACTATATCCAAAATCAACAGGCTGTATAACTGCTTCAAGTGGAATATTCCCTACTGCTCCTGTTCGAGACACTGAAAACATCATAACCTAACATGGGCTAAAGCACTCAGTAAAGGGCAGAAAGGTTTTGAAACCCAGGTTCTAAAATGCATGAGTATGCATTTTATATACGACCAAAAAAAAAAAAAAGAAAAAAAAGTAAAAAAGGACCATTTCCCCTTCTGAGTGCCACAAAAACATCAAGTAGAGTCAGATTGCCTCTTGTTTCTTTCCTTCTCATCCCATTACTTTGCATCCCGGGGCTCATCTCTCATAGGAGAGATGGTAAGGTCTGACTTAGGATATTTTATAAGCTTGGTTACAGCAACAGTTTTGAGGTTCAGACAGAAAAGGCTGTCATCCTGAAGTTTAAGCAGGGGCTGTAATGCAGATATGACATTTCCTGTCTGAGTATCTCAAGAACTCGACCAGTGTGCAAAAGGTAGGAGTAAATACTGTAAAATCAGGCGGTGGTAATTTCCATCCTGATGTCATTTATCTTTTCATATTTCTTCAAAGGGCATATGTAAGATTTAGATGGCAGCTGATTCAAAGATGAACCACTGGAGCACAGGGAGGCACACAGACTGCATTTCCTTCAATGATCTCATTTGTAGTTTTTCCTTAAAAATAAGGTTATTCCATTACTTTGTATTCATTCTAGTCATTTTTATTAGTATCCCAGTATGCAATCACAGAAATATTCAGGACAGACATGCTGAGCCCTCGAATATAAGGACAAACAAGTGTAGATAGTTAAAATTTCTCAGAGACATGAAAATATCTCAGCAGTGATTGAAAGATTCATAGTCACACAAAGGGAGCAACCAAAATCTGTTTTCTTGCACTTCACACTAGAGAAGCATCCCTGTTCTGGAGTGTCATTCTGTCAGCCTTTAAGCTGGATAGCAAAGGATGTTTTTAGCTAAAAATACGAAGTCTTGTAGAAGAAACAGTTAAATGCTTTTTTCCCACCTTGCCACACTAGCTTATAGGACTACTGTATGTCTAGTTTCTATCAAAAGGTCTTAACTTTCTGCTTTCAAGACCATTCCCAGAAGATTTTTGGTAAATGAATATTGTGTCCAGGCCATGGAAACTGCTCTTCTCTCTGCTTTTTCTCTACAAGTAGGGAAGAAAGCATTCTACTAGACCTCTTAGTGTGCTGAATCAAGAGAATGAAGCCCAGAAGAGCTCATGCTGAATCTGAGTCTACATCGTAACCTCAGAATGACACTACAAAGGCTAACTTACCGGAAAACAGAGAACTGGAATAGAATAATATACCCATCCTATTACCGTTAACAATGAAAGAGAAAACAGCTTTCTAAAAGCAAAGGTTTTCACAAGTCATGTTCCAAATATCAGTTGTTCCTAAAAGACAAGTCACCTATGGCACCTAAAGCTAACAACACAGTTAACCCAGCCCTCTGGTAACCATGAAGAATGTCATTATTCTTGAGGAGGAATTAATTCTTCCCCAATAACTTGACAGACAGGAAAACCAAGCAGAATCTGGAATAGAATTATGGGATGAATCAGTCTCATTTTACACTTCAACAGCCTCCAATTGCTTTGCAAGAGTGATAATGACATGGACTAAAGAACTAAGAGAACTAGCCTCAAAGGACTTTGCAATCAATTCCCYCCTAAATAAGATGTGCTTAACAACTACGTTCATGGGAAAAGTGCCTATGGACGCTATCAGCTCTTCAGCCTGCATAATGGGAACACATGCATTTGCATCTGTGGTTACAGACACTGGAGACACAGTTGCTATACAGAACCTTAGGCAAACTGTTTGATCAACAATTTGAGCAAGGTGGGGGGGAACTGAGATGAGAAGAATGCATGCCAAGCTTCTTTATTTTAAGAGTATTTGGAGATAACTGAGAAATAGAGCAGGGCAAATATTTTCAGCTGAAATATCCATGTAGCTGAAAATGCAGGCTGAGCAAAGTAGAGTGTTTTCTGAAATGATTTCAGGTTGACTAGGTAGCTAAAAGTCAAATTTTTCTTTTTAAAATAGAAACTTTTTGCATTTTCATGTTGAAATTTCCTTCAAATTTATGAATAAAATGTCATTATTTTTCTTCAGGTGAATTTTTGTTGAAATTATTTTCCAGTAAAAACTTTGTAAGAAAAAGTTGTTGGATCTACTCAAAGCAATTATTTTTAGAAATGACAGAAAATTTAAAAAATAATTCTAATTCAGCTGAAAATAAGTTAGGTTCACATATTGAAWTGACATCAACGGATTCCACTGACGGACTGGGAGGTTTTGTACCTGATTAGCAAACAAAAATGCTCCTTGTGATCCTATAATCATACAAAATCACTGAAAAAAAGATTCAATATTTAAAGAAAAAAAATCAGAAAAAAAAATCTTGAGAAAATAATGTGTCCTGTATTAGCCACCAGCCCCATTTCCATAGAATGTTATTTTAAAATGGGGGGAAAGAAATCACCCCTAAATACATACACATCTCCATTGTCTCCTATGGAATAGGAGTTACTCTGTTAAGGTTGCTATAAGTAAATCTGGGACAAATTTTTTTCATCAAAAAATAGAGAAGTACCAATATATCAGCAATATTTTTAAAGAAAAAGCATGAATTAAATCAGCATTACCTTCTAGTTTTAGGTTAGTAATGCACACTTACTTCAGTAAGAAAGAGATATTCCATTTGAACTTTATTATTGAATTTCACTTCAATATTAAAATTTGATATTTTATGTTGTACTGTTTTTATCACATGGGAATTCAAACTCATGAAAAAGAAACACAGTAATGTTTAAGTGACTATTTTTTCCAAAGTTCTCTGCAGAAAGAAACATCTACACTTTCATTTTTCAATCCAAATAATAAAAATAAATTTTACAATGTCAGAATTTCCTGTGGGATGGAAATAAAGGGTTTAGATCGACTGTACTGATAGGAATGTAAAGAGCTTCTATTCGCTCTTCACCTTCCCAAGACACTAAAGAATATATCAATTTATTTGAAACTGTTGAATGCTTCATTAAAATTAGATCAATAGAAACTCTTTTGATTTTGAGTTGAGATTTCTTTTTAATTCTTCTAACATTGAACAGATTAGGGAACCAAGAACAGTTATACATCCAAAGAAGTTACACAGATAAATTTCCTAACACTTACTGAATTATTTGAAAGATTATTGAAATTTTCTGCCCTTCCCATTGGACAATGTCATTTTAAAAGAGTTCTTGTTGTTACAAACCAAGACTGATATAGCATGAACTATCTTGGTTTAGCTACTTTAGAATATAAAACAATTCTTCTTCTAGTCTCTCCTCTGTTTAACTCTAAAGTTTATTTTAATAACACTACTTTCCAGATAGGAAATCAGGTAATTTTATTTCACAACCATGTCCTTTTTTAACCTAGTGAGAAGAAAGTCTTTTTCAAACTTGGTGTACTTGCTGTTGCTGAGAAAATAAAATCACATAGTACAGCTATGCTGGTTTGGAAAGAGTATGTGCTCTGAATTACGTTGAGCAATTATATTCATTCAGTTATATTGAAAAAAAAAAATGAACCTGCCATCTGAGATCAATAACCTGCAGCCCCCACCAGAAAATACACCAGTAAATTACATATTGCATACTTTTCTATTGAACTAAGATGTTCACTGTGTTTCTTTTACACCTGAAAGGCTATAGAAGATGAGATAAAGGAACTGAAACTTCCGCAAAACATATTCTTCCCAGAACATGGAACCATATTGAAGATATTCAAGTTTTGTGATAAAATTCTCCTTTCCAGTCTTAATCATGGTCGTCAATTGCTCAGAATCAAAAGTTCAGAACTTCTGCCTGTGATACAAAATTCCATATGGAGAATAAATCCAGCCTATCTAAATGATCTTCCCAATGAGAAAAAGAGGTTCATAGTGCAAGCTGAAAGAATTCTGCTTATAACGTTAAATATATATGGACATTTCTGAACTAGAGAACACTGTAAAATGAAAAAGGTTCTGTGACAAACTTGCAGTTTTCAAGATTGCTGTGTGAAAGATACGTTTGATTTAAAAGTCAAAGCTAATAAAAATCTAAAACACACTTTAAGTAAAATATGCAGGAAAGAGCAAGAATACCTTCCTCACATTAAAACCACATTTCTTGATTCATTTGACTTCAGTTGCCTCACAAGAACTGGTTTTCTGGTTCATTTTAATACTGTAATTTTGATAGATTAAAATTGTAAAGCTGTTGGATCTGTTTCATATATTTGATCAGTGTAATTGTATCATTTCTTCTAAAATTTGTTAGTTATCTGTAACACGATTAAAGCACCTGCTGTTATAAGCTTCTCATCATGATTACACTGATGGGAAGTTCACTTTCTTCAGCTACTCAATACAAATCTGTTTAAAACAGAAAAAACAAAATACCTGACTGACGTCTGGGAAATAATGCCACTATGTTCTGATTAATAAATGAATAGTGCCGTGATATTGTTACAGACATATAACAAAAATCTTGGAAAAAGGCATTTCCACACACACAAATTGAACACAAGTTTATGGTAACACAAAAATTTTGGGAATTCCTCTAGCAATTCTACAGCTGATGAAGCTTTAGACAAAAACACACAGGCATGTCTCTGTAAAAATATAACATTACTTACTGAAGTCATGGTTACACAAGTACTTTAGATGATAAAATGAGAGTGATGCACTTATCAGTTCCCATAAAAAAGCTAAGATTTTTTTTTGAACGTACAATTGATTCAACTGTTTATAACAGTTAAGGAATATGTTAATGTCAAAAGGTGCCCAAAAATGGCTTGTGAATTGGATCTTGGAAATCTGAGCAATGAATCTTGGTTTTGGAGCTAATAGATACACTTGTAATTTGGAACTGGTAGTTCCAAATTCCAGCAAATTGCTATTCATTTTCCACATATATTCTAAATGTTGTCACAGATCTTAACTAAGGACATACAAGCCACGTTTGTCAAAATAAAAGTTTGGTATTTTTGGTGTGATACAGCCTTTAGGTATTGTCAGGTGATAATGGACATACTCAGAAGCAAGCAGATAAAAAAATATTTTCAACCTAATATGACAATCACATATTCAGAGCCACTTCTATACAGCAACTTGATACCTTAAGGACTCTCTCATGTGTTTACAGCCTGGAAATATATACTGGAACTTTTGCACCGCTCAACCCAAAATCTGTCTTCCACCACAGTATTGGCAGGTGCATCTGCATGTAAGATAGTTCTCCAAACCTAGGTCTTGTTACATATAGTTAGAAACCCTCACTCCCACATGCAAAGGAGCAAGATTTAAGTCCAATAATTATTAATAAAAGCAGTAAAAAATTTACTATACAGAAATTAAGGATAATTTTTATTCAACATGCACAAAAGAACACTTTTATCTCAGTCACTTGTGTTTGTCTTCTATAGCTCAAAGTGAGCTATTGAGAAAATTCTCAAGAAAGGTGGCTTGTTCTGTCTCTGTTGTATTCAAGCCTTAGACTTCTAGAGGACAAAAAAGGAGAAAAGAGCATCCTAATGCCTCAGTGAGCTTCAAAACACAGGGCAGGGACCTGAACCTTCAACAAGTGTATGAAATATGTGACAGGTCTGCAGCAATGATGTATTGGATAGGGTGTGTTCACCTCAGCATTGCAGTATAAATTATTACTTGGGTGATTAGGTGTTAGTGGCAGAAAGAACTTATAATCTGTAACATTGCTGCAACTRAAAACTTAAGGAATGAGAGTAAATACGCATGTTAATTTATTATCATTTCAAAGCAGTACAAATATTTGCACTTTTTAAATAGAAAATTTGAGATACAACTGCACTGTGCTAAATATGACAAAAATGTGGTTTGTAACAGAAATGTAAAAAAAGCAATTGGTAATATTTTAACATAAAAAACTCTGCTGACATGTCTTAATATCCATTATAGTTTTCATCTAAACATTGTAAAATTGATTTCTGGCAAGAACACTCAGCAGAAACACTACTGTACTGTTGAATAAAGTATTTCCTGTGAACTTGTCCTGACTTTCATCTATTAATTGTGGATTTATTCCTCAAAATAATAATAATAATAATAATGGCTTTGTCAAAGCAATGTTCTTAAGCAGTTGAACATAAAGATACATGCGATTCTTCTTTGCCTCCCTAACTATTGCAGCTCTGCAGGGAAGGACACATTGTCGTTGTCAGCAGGTGTAATTTTTGCACGTTCTGCTTCCCAAGGTGTATCTTAGTAACCTATGATACGTTAAACCCATAAAGTGTCAGCAATCAAAAGAGTTAACTTGCAGTAATGTACATCTTATGTGCTCAAAAAGTCAAAATAGAAATGTCAAGGGCAGTTTAAGCCTGTATTAGATGATTAGACAATTGTTTCCATCTATACTGTTTTGTTGACATTCAGTAATAGAGATGGTCATTTCTCCTCTAGTCTCCTCAATAAACTTTGTTGAAAATAGTTACACTGACAAAAGGGTATCACAGAAGTGACCCTACACCTTCATCTGACATTTGAAATAGTGGCTTCTCTTAATAAATACTGTCCATATGCTCCCACATAAAAGCTAATGTCAGGGTTGGAATTACAGAGATGAAAGGAAATAGGGTTTTTTTCCAACTTCCTTTCCTGATTTTTAATTTTGTCTTTTGTTACAACTTGCTATAGCTTWAGGTATGGTGTGTGACAAAATATGGTTGCCTCACCTGACAGTCATATATTTCTTCAGAGCACATTCTTCCTATGAAGCTCATTTCAGTTTTCTAAAACAAATTTGGGAATGGTCAGGAAATAGAACACAGCAGCTATGATATCTATGATAATCCATGATAACACAGTGTCTGTGATAATTTCTTCAGGAGTCAGTGGAGGAACAAGCACCAAATATGTGCCATAGTCACTGAAATAYACTGAATTCTTCAACCATTCAACTAAACAGCTAATGATTATTAGTGTTTAGGTGAGGACTATGAAACATGTTAGAGCCGTCTCTACATCATTTGATACATTTAGAGGGAGACTTGATAGCTAACTTGAACTGTCTAAATTAATAATCTATGCTCCCTCAACTGTGCACCTGAAGAAACTGTGCATTGCTAGTGGATGGTTTACCCCATTCCAAAGTAGTATCTGAGAGATGGGATGAGGCACACTGTGCCCCTATTGCTCTCTATTCCTATCTTACAAAGGGAGCTTAGGCAGCTAGCTTTGACTAATTGCCCTACTTTTGGATGACTGATGATAAGATGAATCCCATCCCTGATCAACTTCTGTCAAAATGATCGTTCACATCCCCAAGATTGGCCAGGGAGGAACATGACAAATTAAAAGTTTCTGCAGCAAAGGTACTAGAGCAAACATTTTTAACTGGACCATTTCTAAAAAGTTTTCATAAAATTGTTTCTCTAACACTTGGGGGCAGTGGGAAGAATGCAATTCTTTTGATATTAAGACCAAAGACCATTTCTATCTAAAAAGATTGTTTCTGTATATATTGTTTCTGTATATATTGTTGTGTACCTAAAATGACTGTTTCACAAAAGTCTATCCCTCCAATAATTTGTTCCTGTCAGAATACCTTTCTCAGGCTCAGCAGAAAAAACAGCCAGAGTTTAAATAGTTGAATAATGTGAATTATCCACTCCTTAGGAAGGGTCCTTGCACAGGCCTATTGGGCCACTGTTTGACTGACTGTGATAATACAAGTATTGTCACTGACTGTGATAATACAAGCACTAGAAATCCTAATGACTATGTGATGAGTTGACCCTGGTTGGATGCGAGGTTCCCACCAAAGCTGCTCTATCACTCCGCTCTTCAGCTGGACAGGGGAGAGAAAATTTAACAAAAGGCTCGTGGGTCGAGATAAGGACAGGGAGATCATTCAGCCATTACTGTCATGGGCAAAACAGACTTGATTTGGAGAAATTAATTTAATTTATTATCAATCAAATCAGAGTAGGGTAATGAGAAATAAAAACCAAATCTTAAAACACCTTTCCCCCATTCCTCGCTTCTTCCCGGGCTCAACTTCACTCCCAATTTTTTCTGCCTCCTCCCCCGAAGCAGCACAGGGGGATGGGGAATAGGGGTTGTGGTCAGTTCATTACACATTGTCTCTGCTGCTCCTTCCTCCTCAGGGGGAGGACTCCTCACACTCTTCCCCTGCTCCAGCGTGGGGTCCCTCCCACGGGAGACAGTCCTCCACAAACTTCTCCAACGTGAGTCCTTCCCATGGGCTRCAGTTCTTCATGAACTGCTCCAGCATGGGTCCCTTCCACCGGGTGCAGTCCTTCAGGAACAGACTGCTCCAGCTTGTGTCTCCCACGGGGTCACAAGTCCTGCCAGCAAACCTGCTCCAGAGTGGGCTTCTCTCTCCACGGGTCCACAGGTCCTGCCAGGAGCCTGCTCCAGTGCAGGCTTCCCACGGGCATCCACCTGCTCCGGTGTGGGGTCCTCCATGGGCTGCAGGTGGATATCTGCTCCACCATTAACCTCTATGGACTGCAGGCATGAGCCTGCCTTACCATGGTCTTCACCACGGGCTGCAGGGGAATCTCTGCTCCGGTGCCTGTAGCACCTACTCCCCCTCCTTCTTCACTGACCTTGGTGTCTGCAGAGTTGTTTCTTTCACATGTTCTCACTGCTTTCTCTGCTGTTGTTGTTCCATGCAGCAGTTTTTTTCCCCCCTTCTTGAATATGTTATCCCAGGGCGCTACCACCATCACTGATGGGCTCGGCCTTGGCCAGTGGTGGGTCCGTCCTGGAGCCAGCTGGCATGGGGTCTATCAGACACAGGCAAAGCTTCTAGCAGCTTCTCACAGAAGCCGCCCCTGTAGCCCCCCCACTACCAGAACATTGCCACACAAACCCAACACAAACTATTAGAAGAATACTGAGTTATTCAGCACACTTTACTGTTTATTATCTGCATTTGTCCTATATAATATACGTATTCTAATAGCATTGATATTGTGCTAGACAGAGCTGCACAACAGGAAGACGTTATGCTGAAGCCCTTACGGTACAGGAGTGAGGTTCTGTAAGGCTTCTATAAGAACCAATAGAGCTGAGGAACCTGAGACATTTAAGGTATCTTTGTGTCTTTTCAAGTCCGAACAATTTTGGAGCTGAAAGGTGGTCTTGGTATAACTCGGTGTTCTAGCGGTCTTCAYAATTCATTATAACCTCATTGGACTGTTTGATGCAATATTAGGCTTCCTTAAAATGCTTTAAACTACATGCCAATACCAGGCATCATTTTTGTCTGGCCACAGGCCACTGTACCCCTTACTTATGCGTTTGCAAAGGACTGCTTACAAAACAGCCTTGCCATAAGTTGACTTCCACGATTCCTCATGCACCCTGATATGGCTCTTCAGATACTCCCAGTCATATGGGGGTGAGTGGGGGTGACTGCAGTCAAGCCATGGAGAAGGGCTAAAGATTTCATCCATCCACCCATTCGTTCATCCATCCACCCATCTATTCATAGAATCGTGAAATCATAGAATAGTTTGGGTTGGAAGAGACCTTTAAAGGTCATCTAGTCCAATCCCCCCTGCAATAAGCAGGGACATCTTCAACTAGATCATCTATCCATCCATTTACATACTGGTTGAAGACTTCAGTATTTGAGGCTAAATTAATATAAATCTTTTAGCAGTAAAATAACAAAATGTTTGGGATATGTTCCAGACACTCATTCCTTATGTACCTTGTGCAGGTATTTTAATTAAGACAAGAATCATCTAAGTTACAATTTCAGACAAAACCCAACTGCTGCTCCGGTTTAAATGACAAAATAAAGCTTTAAAAACTAATAATTTTTCTCTTTGCTGGGTGATGGTGATTCGTTTAACAGATTGGCTAATAATGCAATACCATTCTGAACTTGATAAGCTTTGCAGCAGATGGTAGAATGAGTTTTCTTATGTGCTRTGAATGCCTAGCATTATGTCATGACACAGGCAGGATTAGTTTTCCGATGTGCTAATCAGAAATGTGGCAAGCTTAATTTTTTTCTTCTTTTAAAAGAAGACCAAGGTTGTTGTTTCTCTCCTGTGATTTCAGAAAATTATCACTTAAAATGCTTCCTTAGTTCTTAAAAATAAATTTTTAATTTTATTTAACATGCCTCCCAAAAGTGTTGCTTGTTTTTCATGTTCAGTCACCCTCTTGTGGAAGAGTCTGACCTTAACTTTAGAAATTGCTTTTATGCTACACTTTACAAGCTGCATGTTGTTGGCTATACTGTCCAGAGAGATGCTCATATCTAATCTATGTGCTGTTGTGTAGACAACAGATATCGTGATTATTTCCTGTTTTCCAGGCAGTTACCACTTGGGAGTTCTTGTAAATGAGAGGCTTATTCTTTTGATATTTATTCACATAAATAACTGAGATGTATCAATCTGCTCTAAAACAATTTAAGTGGTCAATAAGCAGGTTTTTCTGTTCAATTTGCAAGTACTGTGGGCAATTTGAGGCTCTTCATCTGTCCTGATGGAAGAAATCACACTTTAATCACATTTAGTGGTAACAGCATTTAAAAGGCTATCTTTTGTCAAGAATTTTCTTTTACGTAACTTCACATACTGCCATGTAATTTAGTACACTTTTAATTATTATAGTGGAGATTAAAGGATGGATATATAAAGCTGTAATAATTAATACATCTCAGACATTAGAAGTATGGGGCTGATTTCTACGTTCTGACTTGTGAGCAGGCTGAGGATTTTCTTAAAACTAGTCCTAACATTCATTCAGATCTCTTCAGTTTACTCAGAATCTGCCAAAATATTTTAATTGGAGTCTCACGTTTTAGTTAAAATAGTGAATGACGACTGATATTCTCTGGGATTTTCAGATAAGAACTAAGGGACAACGATTCAGGTGTCTATAAGTGTCTAGATTTATTTTAGCTGTCCTAAGATAGCGTGCCTGTCTTCCAGTTGCTTCTCTATCACAAACCCTTATTGTTGCCAATCAGAAGGATTCCTCGAGCACTCCTTGTTCTTGACTGCAGCTGAGCAGTCTGCCTGTCTTCATTCACATCCTCCTCATAGCATGTCTCTGCTCTTTTTCTAGTTCTCATTTTTTGTGTTACCTAGGCTTTTATTCTTTTTGCATTTTACAGTCCAGTTTACATCACTATACAACACCAAGCTAAGTCAGGGGCAGTGTTCAGTATCTAGAGGAGAGATTGCTGAGCACATCCCACTCTAAACACTGGAGAGAACTTTCTTGCAGAAGAAAACTATTATGTTTCATCAAGAGTACATTGCTTATGTCTGTGGGAGCATTTTCTTCATCTCTACATGGAATCAACTGATTCTCTTCCTCCAGAGTCCTCACTACTGATCTGTCAACTAATTCCATGATTGCCTCCAACTCCAAAAAGCCAATATTCTTTCTGAGTTTTACAACAGCTGAAAGTGAAGCTTGTGTTTGTTTCTTCAAGCTCTTCAATGAACTCTTGGCATCTCATCAGGGTCTTTCATTGACCTTGATGGGTCATGAAGAGTCGTGTCTAGGTCCCTCTGTCTAGGGTATGAGAAAATTCAGTAAAGCTTTATAATTCTTCATGTCATTTAAAGGATTACTTCTTTTAACTGGGTGAACATTTTTTTACAGTTCTAGGATATTTGTTTTATTCTTGTTCTCTGAATAGTTCTTTTTCTTTTTTTTTTTTTTTTTTTTTTTCATTTCATTAGATTTAACCACCAGTGCTGTAATATTACTGCTGTCAAAAGAGAAATGTGCTCAGAAGGTCACTGAAATTGTTTTCTATCCAAGGTATCCTTTGCACATATTCTTATTCTTATAGTTTGACTTACTCCCCTGTTTTTCTATGTTTCAGTTTATAAAGGCTTTAGAGATGATAGTAATGAAAGCTTTTAGAATTTCATTTAGTCCATTCCAATATTGTGTGCATGGTTAGCACTCCTGTATTTTTTTCATCTTCTGCTGGTAAATACTAAGTATTTTATTTAGTTTTGTAGTTTAATATTGAAATTTCTTCCTACATATCAAACAGCTATGTCTATAAACCACAATAGTCAAAGGTCAACATATGTTCATGTTGAATACATAGCTCTTCCTAAATGTTTACCTTTCTCCATGAAGTGCAAAATCTTTGAACTTGTTTCCACTAAACAGATCTTGAAAAAATATGGGTGGTTGAGATATACCTTTCATTTAGCATTAAAGAACTTGTTTAATGAATAGGGTTGTAGAAATGGGAACCTGCAGGCCTGAAGATGCTTTGTACTTACAGAGATTAGAACCTAAAAAAAAAATAAATTAAAAATATCTTTTTTTCCTTAAGGCAAACTCATTAGTGTCTAAGCTTCCACTGTGCTTCTTTAGCCCTGTTATTGATCTGTGTAAACTTTTCAGGTTTTGCAGTAATTATGTATTAGACACCAAGCACTTAGCTTTCATGTTTAGCTTTCTAAATATTTATTAAGGTATTCATATCTAACCACAGGATAGTATGTTACAATCTAAGGCGAGTTCATTTAATTTCTCCATGTGTAGAACTACTCTTTAAAACTATATAGTAAGATACACCTGCGGTCAAAGATTTCCTKCTATTTCTCTGTCATTACTGCCAGGCATGTGGTTGTATTAATTGAAGCAAATTACGAGTTCTGCCAATCGTACAGCATGTCTCATGTATCACTTAGACAATTCAATATCTGTGAAGAAAACAGCTTTAGGTAAATATAAGTGATTTTGTTTTCCTCATACTGTATTTCTATCAATCAGCTGTATTCACAGGTCTGCTGTGGTATACGAGTGAAGAAACATACACTCTCTCCTTCAGGGAGTCTTTGCTTGATTTATTTCTTGTTTTCTTGTTTCTCTAACTCTATAATAAAAGTCATACAGAATGACAGTGTTGTCTACAGGTGCCCTTCAGGTGTGGAAAAACATAACAGCTCCGGTTACAGATATGGGATTGTGAGCAAAAGCAAGGGACTCAAAGAAAGTGAAGAGATTTCTACAAAAGACAGTGCTGAGAAATTACAGGGTTTCCACAGCACTGGGTAGAAAAATGAAAGAGCTAAAACTGTATTTTCTATACTAAGTAGATAAAGTAGCTTACAAGGCTTGGAGAAGTGCTTACAAAGAGTTTTGTATCAAACCCAAGCTTTCTGTCTTTGCTGTATGTATTCTTTATAGACCAAAATCAAACGGGTACTAAGGAAGTGGGGCTGCTGTAAAACATGCTCACCTTCTCAAATAATTGTACTGTGGAAGGACAGTCCAACTGTGTCTCAGCATGCAGGATGAAGTTAGAGCAGCTTTCAGTCTGTCTGAAGTATACCAACACTGACCTGGTACCCAGACAGTCCGCTGACCTGTGCCAAGGACACGCTGGGAAGAGACAAAAATTTGGTTCTAATTCTATGACTTTTCAGCAGTACATGAAAAATTTTTCCAGTTCTGTCAGCTTGAAGAGATTTGGCAGAAGGCCTCAGTAGTAGTGAAAGGCCTTTTACATATTTGGCATATTTAACCTTACTACTCGCAGTTACACAAACTACACAAAACAGCAAACCACAGCAAGCTTGACTACTTACTAGATATGTAAAGATTCCTACCTCTGAACACGTCTGTCTTAATCCCCTTTTCTTTTTTTTTTCTTCTTTGACATTAAGTCTTTATATTTATTCTGTTCAGGAAGAAAATTAACAAGCAAGATCTAACCTTGTTTTTTTCCATAGCATTCCAGAAGTAGGTAATAAATGAAAGAGAAAATAAATCCTGAAATACTGTAGAAATAAACTTTGGTTAGGTTTACATGATGACTTAAGATAGTATTCTAAGCACCATTCATATAAGAAAGAATTATTTTGGAAGGCATGCCATCAGACAAGGGCTGTGTATTACGAGCAYACAGAGCTCTTTTAAATCCATTAGAAAAATTTGTCATGCTTGGAGAGAACAGCAAAATTTAATGACATTACTGATGGGATTCCCCAGATTGGTGATGATGTTAAAATACGCAGGGAATATAACCGCAAAAGATTCTGTCTGGAAATGAACCCATATCTATTTTGAGAACTTCAACACATATTTATCATGAGTAGTAGCATCTAYGAAAGCTCACCTGTCTGAAACAAATGCAGAATAATAACTCTAAGATCTTCTCATGCCCTGCCCCAACTATTGGCTTTCAGGGTTATTGATCTACAGAGAATATCCATCATCCACTAAAATCTCCTTTAATTTCTTGCCTCCTCCATTATTCTGCTGTTTTTCTAGCCCCACAGTATGGAAATAGGGAGTATAGGGGAATTTTGTGAAGATGTGTGAGACTAACAGACGAGGATCCAAAAACTAAATGCTTAGGAAGATTAGAATTAAATAACAAAATCACCTATTTTCTCCTTCCTCATTCCAACTTTTTATACTGTTTTATTTGTACAGTTAGGCAAATTTGTCATCATGTATGTTATTTGTGTAGTAATGATTTGAAGATGCAATTGGAATAAGAGTTAGCTTCAGATGTTTTCTTGCTAGGACTGTAAACAACAGTGTATGGGTAAAAATATTGACCAGATTATGTGAATGAAGGTGTGCCGAGGGTTAAAGAGTGGAATTTTTTTATTTGGATGGGGTATTGGTAAAAAAGGAACCTAACAGATAAACATGAAAGAAACCTCTAAGCACAAATAGAGACAGACCTGAATCTATTCTGTTCATGCTCTGAGCAAGCCAACAGCCAGCCTCATCCTGGCCAGAAGCTGCAGAGCTGCATTAGCTGCACGGTGTTGTGTTTAGCTCCTGAGAGGTCGGGTTTATTAGTCCAGGCTCAGTGATGCTCCATCACAGCCACATGGCTTTTGGATGGGAGCTGGAGTAAGGCCAGAGAGCTTGCAGGGTGGGCAGAATGAATTTGGGTCTATCTGCATCTGTCTGTGTAGATGTGCCAGATGCTTTGAAAAGGGTGATTTTCACGTGTTGGAAAAGAAAAAGCATGAGGAAAGCATGGGTTGGTTGGTTTGTTTGTGTTTTCCCAAATCTAGTTTCTTAGTTGAGGCACAACACAGGGTTAAAAGGGATACCACCATTAAAAACAAAAGACCCATAGAATATGTGACTGTAAACCCTCTCCCCTCACATCCCAGTGCCTAATACTCCAGGTATCTTTCAGAATTCTTCCAATACTAGAGGAAATTTATTCTTTTTTTTTTTTTTTAATATTCACAGATTCTGGATGATGCAAAATATGTTTCGCATGAGAAGCAAAATATTCTTTTGGGAAAGAAAGAAGAAACAGAACATCTCTAATGCAGGGAATAGCTCTGACAGACCTAGTAGCAGAGGAGAAAGGAGGTGGCAGGTCAAGCACCACAGGGAAGGGGGCAGACATGTTACTCCTTTGTAGCTAAAGTTAGCTGTATTGTTAACTGTAGCAGAGTGAATTAGTTAGGTAGGCACAGGTGACTGATTGATTCCCCACCTAGGTTGCCCATCTAGGTTGGTGGGGTCCGCCTGGATGTCAAGAAAAACAAGGGGCTGCAGGCTCTCTCCTGCCAGATGAAAAGGCAGGTTAGCTGCAGAAGGCCTTGCTATGGCCTGAAACTATACCTCTGCTTTTCCCCACTCTCTCTCACACACAATACATGTGCATCTGGAAACAGAGCTTCCTCACTGCGCACCCAGTGATGCACCAYTAATTGCAATCTCATTTCACACATATGAAGATGAGAAAGAAAACTCATCTTTTGCTTCTAGAGATCAATCACGGCAAACAGCAAGAGGCAATCAGCTCTATTTTTTGGAGTAATGCCATTCCATTTACATCTGTTAGGAGAAAAATTACTGTAATCATAGATAACCCATACTGCTTCCAGAGATTGGCATGTCTCTATTAACAGTGGCCAAGGAGAGGACACAGGCTTTAATAATAGCTGCATAACTCCATGTCATCAGGTGCAAGACTGTTCAGAGGAACATGAAAACCCAGTGTGGTATCATGATTGCCTTCAATAGTAATGACTAGCGGAAACAAAATCATTGTTCAGATTTTCTTTTCCAGAGGACCTTCCCTTATCACCAAAGAAAAAGAAAAAAAGAAAAAAAAGAAAAAAAAGTAAAAAGAAGAATGGTGAGATGTATTCTTTTTATATTGTGAACAGGTGAGAGATTTGGTCTTTATTAATTCAGGTGAATAAAGTAACTAATAATGAATGACTGTTTACAATAAGGCATATGGACAATGACACACAAAAGGAGTCCTTCAAGATTATATTTGAATTGCATGAATTTCATTAAGATGCAGTAGGATTGAAAAACTGACCAGACTGAAATCAGGATAGAGAAAAGGAAAGGTATTCTTGATTCTTAGTAATGGTCATTAAGCCTCAGCACAGGTTAAATCTTTATTTTAGAAAGGTGAGAATTTAGAGTTACAGTCAGGAAACAACTTTAGCTAACTGAAAGTCAATGTTACAATACCCCATTTCTATGACATCCTGCACTGGAATGAAAAGCCTAAATAAGACAAATACTGTAAGTATGATGTAACCAATATAAACAATTTTCTGCCTTAAATTACTTTGAACAGACAACTATTCCTTGATAAACCTATTTAAACACCATGCTCATGGCATAAGCCCTTAATCAGGGATGCAGAAAAGGATATATGAATTTGGGTTCCACATCTGAAATTTTCTTCTGGAGGTACCTTTCCCTCMTGAACTGAGCAAGCTTTTCTATCATTTAATAAAGGTAGAAAAAGTACACTCAGCTCAGCCTGAATGGAGTTGAATTCTCAAGAATGTCCAAATTCCGTCACTATACATTAGTCTCGAGAAGGGAAATTTCTGCTGAAGCTGTGCTCCTGAGCCAACAGAAGTCAAGATTCATTGGTTTATACTAATGGCTAAGGGTCGGGTCTGTTAATCTGGGACGAGTGAGGCTTTTGTTTGTTCCACCACCACTTCCCTCCTTCATCCAAGCCTGTTGAACACCATGTCAGTAACAGGGAACATCATAGGGTGTTTATTTTTCAGGACCCTCAACGCTGAGTGTCACAAAACCTTCTTCTTCACCTGGTCTCTACACTTGGTAYAGCATCTTTTTTAAAAATGTTAACCTAAAATACTTTTCATTAATACAGAAAGCTGTTTCTTCTTTGAGTACTCACAGGCCAACATATTCTCTTATTAAAAGTTCTACATGTCTAATGTCATCATTTCAATGTAATTGCCAGATATCTTGATTTATAATCATAGAATCATAGAATCATTAAGGTTGGAAAAGACCTTTAAGATCATCGTGTCCAACCATCAACCCAGTACCCATGCCCACTAAACCATGTCCCGAAGCGCCACATCCACACGTTTTTTGAACACCTCCAGGGATGGTGACTCCACCACTTCCCTGGCAGCCTGTTCCAATGCCTGACAACCCTTTCAGTGAAGAAATTTTTCCTAATATCCAATCTAAACCTCCCCTGGCACAACTTGAAGCCATTTCCTCTTGTCCTATTGCTAGTTACCTGGGAGAAGAGACCAACACCCRCCTCTCTACAGCCTCCTTTCAGGTAGTTGTAGAGAGCGATAAGGTCTCCCCTCAGCCTCCTTTTCTCCAGGCTAAAATTAGTTTCAGATTGTATTAACATGTTTCTTCAATGAATGAAATGTGATATATGTTATGTGTACTGAAAGCAATCACAAACATTTAAAATCATAAAATAATAAAAAGCATAAGACATTATAATTTTCACCTCAGAAGGTCTACATGGCTTCTGTCAATGTTTCTAGCTTAGGGAAATTTGGAGGGATTTTTTCCAATTGCRGTTAAAATGTAATATTAGCATGAGTGGTACTGAAATACTCCATTTCAGCTAGTTCTCTTTTAGATACAGGGAATGGATTTGCTTTAAAGGAGATGGATCAATTTTGTAAACTGGTGTGGTTACAATAGATCAAACATTTTTAATATTAAACTACTGCAATACACACATACACCAAAAAAAAAGTGAAAGTTAAGTTTTTCATGTGGAAAAGTGTTGAATTAAAATGTCGTTAACACTTTACATCAGTGACAACAATTTCCATTATGAAGTTTTCTGTTTTAAAGCACCTATGGATTGTCATTTGCAGGAAAATTAAATCATTTTAGGGATGTTTTAACTGGAAACCCAAACCTCATCACATTTCTTTTTTGTTTGTTTGTTTGGGTGTTTTTTGTTTGGGTTTTTTTGTTGGGTTTTTTGGGGTTTTTTTTTGTTTGTTTGGTTTTTTTTTGGTAACAGCTCAGTTCATCCATTTATTTGTGAATAGCCAGGTGGGACAGATATATCAGTCTCAGGCCATCTCTAATAGAAAATGGTTGAATATTCACTTGGCTAGATGATGTAGGTATATTATTTTGATAGAAGAGCAGTTATTTAATGTCATGGGTGATAAATGGCACAAGAACAGTTAGAAGGGAAATAATAGTGATAATTTGTCAAAGACGCTAAGAGATAGAGTGCTAGGGCAGGTGAGGTAGAATGATACACTATGTAGTTAGAATAATATGATATGGTGCTGGAGGGTTGGAGAATAACTTAGTAGGACAAAAAAAAAAGAAATGGGCAAAGACTACTGTGAACTAGAGAGCTGAGAAATATTTAGGAAAATATGAGTGCTTATAATACTTTTGCTATAGTACAAATAAAGCCTAAGAATAAATATAATGGGAATTATGGAAATAGAGGGAAAAATAAGTTACACWAATCAAAAAGATGCATGTGAGAAAAACAGAGTAAGGGATACTCTTAATGTCAAGGGAGGGAATAAATACAGTAAGAAGTGATTTTATGTGTATCATTCTGCTRGATTAAATCTTTCTAAGTTACTCAATTTACATGTTTCACTACAGTCAGTGGGTAGACAAAATAAAAATAGATAAGAACAGAAAGGTGTGTTTCTGGAAGGTTTCAAAAATTTGTGATTATTTCTATCTTTTAAAAGACCTCTTTAAAGACATTTATGACTAACCAGGACATTGCAGGTTTTTAAAATATGATAGGTATTTGGAAATTAGATTTTTTATTAGAAAAAAGAGTAAATACAGCTGAAAACTCAGGTTATATGAGTTTTTCAATGCAACATGCAGAAATTGAAAAGATTGAAACACAGAGGGATGAGTCACACAAAACAGTGTAGTTATATGGCAACAAGAGATGAAAAGACAAGACAAGTAGGAATTTTAAGCAGCTGGTAAGGTTGCTAAAAGTCTCATCGTTGTACAGGAAACATCCCTGTGAAATTTAAAATCTACAAGATATAAAAGGAATGATGAAGACTTCTGTTTCTGACTGCTATGRATAACAAGTTATGTGCAAATGAGAGGAAGTGTTTTTGAAAGACAGAGTTGTCCTTTGAAAGGACAGTTCGGTTCTGGTCATTCAGTTCATTCAGCTTTTCATCAAAGTAAATAATTACGATAATAAATAGAGCCCAGAACAACTCAGTTCCCCCCAGGCAGTGCAGTCTTCTTCCCTAGACCAGCTACATGGACTGTTATAAGAAGGTGGTACAGTAATATCCCTGCAGCCTCACAATTTTCTCATCTTTCAGGTGATTATGTCCTTTATTGCTAAGGAAGCTATCCCTATGCTTTCTCAAATACAAAGACTGTTCACAGAGTTGCCCAAGCACAATACCCAATTTAAGTGTCTGGCTTTTCTCTGCCCTCATAGTTCATGCACTGGGATAAAGCAAGGATTCTTCCACTGTGGTAAATACAGTTTCACCACCACAAAATCAATAAGACAGAAGAGTCAGGCTTCTCTTTCCTTGCTTCAACCATTTTCCATTGTGTTTTATTTTCTTTTTTAGCTGAGTTCATGCTGATAACTAGAATTCTTTCTTTTTGGGGTAAGGAGCAGGGGAAGAATAAGGAGAAGGAGAATGAATTGAAGGTGTTAATAATGATGACATAAATTATGCCAATATACTTCTCTCCAGACTAGAAAGAYGAGCCAGGAGGTGATCTGTCTCCAAAAATCTAATTTATTTTTGCCTCACATTGAAAAGTAGGCTTTTCTTGTGGGATCAGAAAAAAAAAAAGGTAGCAATAGATTTTCAGTGTATGTGCAATACAGATTCCTAAATCCATTCCTGTATACCAGTGTTTCTTGCTTGTACTATTTAAGTATTCTTCCTTAGATACCAAAGTGTCAACAGGTGTAATCAAGTGGAGGGAGTCATGTTGAGAGGCAGCCTTGCTGTGACAGAGCAGAGGCTTCCTACTGAAGAACCAGCACATGCAAAGCTCTGAAAACAGCAGAATTTACTTGGCACCTATGCCCTAGCGAAGCTGACATACCACCTTGTGTGTGGGCACAGTGCCATCCTGACAGATGGGGACGACTGCAAGCAGCCAAGAGACCATGTCTAAGCATCAAATATGTTTGTGGAGGGCAGGATTCCCAGCTAGAAATGTCAAACCAGCTGTTTGTCCTGAGTTTTGTGTGCCTATCGGTTAGGTAGTGTATGCCTTTGCTAATTCATCACTGAGCTTGATTAATTTTTTGAGTTTCTGCTATAGCAGCCAGTCGTTGTGGTTTCAGACTAGTGTTGTGTGCAAAGAAGCRAAATCAGTCTCTTCTCCTTTTAGACTGCTCATGACAAGACTGAAAATAGTGTCACAATAGGATGGAAGAGTTTTTCCTAAGGAAGAACCCCATTCTGTGCCTTCTGCAGTTTCCAAAGTTATTTTGCTAAATGTAATCTTATAATATTTGGTATTAGTTCATCTCAAAACCARCATCTTTAAGCTTTCATACTCAAACCCATTAAGAACTGCAAGATTCATTTAAAACTGTTTGTCACTGTTCACAAGATAACATATCAAAAAGCAATCAGGGCTGAAAAATATGAAAAATGGCAGATCTCTMAAATTATACTGTCTCAACTTTTCTCTAACTGTAACAATACCTACAACTTTCATTTTCATAAGAACAAAATATATTCTTTCCCACTAGGTAGGGGAGCTTSAATGAATTATTACTTTTAAAATAAATCTACTCTTTCATCACTTCTTAACCTTCTCTTTCAGAACTGATTTCAGACATGACTGTACTATGACTACTACTAACACAATTTTTGTAATTCCTTTTTGTAACACCGCAGTCTCTATGACTCTAGTGAATAGCTTCATAATGACAGTGAAGTAATTCTTTTTTGTTTAAGGCTGAAAAGATTGCCTTTCCATAGGCATTATTACAATCGCTACTTTTTGTGATTATTATAGCTCCAAGTGCAGTGAAAACTATTACTTTACAAGAATTTTAAAATGTCTGCTATACCTACTGCCCCGATCTGCAGTCCTTAAGTATCTACTAATATCAGGCTAGCTACTGAATGCTTTTATTTTTTTTAAATAAAAAAATGGAAAATAAAGTTGTGCTTCAAAGACTTATTTCACTATAAAACCTTGTAGAAATATTGACCTCACATAAAAAGTGTAATTTTAGAACACAGAGGACATTCTGCATTGTAATTTATGGAATGAGGTTAAGACTTTCATACCCAAGCTTCTAAAAATGTGTACTCCAGCAAATGATCTGCCTTCTTATTCTCTGTCAGGTGACACTTGTTCCGTCTGTAAAATCTTTCAGAAGGACTATGCTGACCTTGAGCAGCAATATAGAACTGTATTTCTTAACAGGGATACAAACTGTGCTGACAACTCACTCTACTGTCTGCATCAGTGCTATATAGATTACCAAGGGGACAATGTTTAGATCAGGGGATGAATGCATGGGAAACATTACAGCTTCTAAATGAATAATGTTGAAGATGACAAACAGTAAAAGATCATGAAATTCTGATCTGTGTGGCTTAATCTGCCGCAAGTACTCCTCTATGACAACACACCTCAGGAGACCCAGGCACCAGACTCTTTGAAACAAAGGCTGAGTAAGCAACCTCACATTCTTACTCAGAAAACAAAACCTTAGCGGAGGGGAAAAAAAAAATCAAGTTCATCCAAATCATAAAAGCTATAAGGGGATTAGAAATCACTTTGTTTTCTCTGTCTCCTCACTTCACAGGAAAGCTTTGACTTCTCCTGTCAATACACGCTGCCAACAATGTTCACAGCCACTGAGACATATGCTGAATGTATGGTTGATTTTTAACCCTTTTGATAGTTGTGACACATTATTTAACTGGCATTTTGGTAACTTATATTTTAAAAGGATAATATGCTTCCAGTTTGTCTGTAACTTCTTTCCCTAGCCTGCTTGTCATCTTCCATTCCCCCTCCTGACAGCATGACATTTCTCCACTGTATGCTAGAGCTCTCCAGCTCGCTACTGCAACTATAGCTGCCTGTGGTAAGTCCAGTTAGACTAGYATAAAACCACTGAGACTGGAGAACTGTGTGTTTGCCTTCCACTCCCAGGAGTAATGCTACCATTCAGGTGGCATCTTCTAGTTACCATCTCACCAACCCTTCCAGAGGGACACAGGGCCTCGGAGCAAAGGACATTGCTGTCCTCCCAACTCTCACTCTGAAATTAAACACACAAGCCAAAGCAGGGTSGACAATAGTAACTATAGCTATTATTTGTGACTAAACATCTGGAGATGCAATCATACCAATAAGGCTAAGTAWAAAGCTTTGAGTTTGCTTGTTTGTTTTAACCAGAATGTATAGAATGGTTAAAACAACAAAAAAAATCAGTGACTAACAAGAAGCTAAAGAGCCAGTCTTACAGGTTTGGTTATGTGAAGAAAGGTTTGTGGATAGGAATTTGTTGAATGAATGCAATAAAATACTAAGCTGTAGTTTTCATCTGAGACCAAAAAGTCAGGGAGACAACTGGAAAACCAAAGTCTGGCAAAGCATGAACTCAGCCAAGTACAAATGAAGCCTCAGACACTGTGGCAAAATACGTAGACCAAAACAATTTGACAGAAGATATAAAAAACAGAGTGGGCTACATCATCYTGCAAGATTTTGTCAGAGGTAGTAGAGAGCACAGCAGAGACAAATGAGGTCCACAAGCACTGTTAGAGCAATTCTTTACAGGATTGGGGCAGAGCGCTGCAACAGAACTGAATGAAATACCAACAGAAAAATATTTAGGACACCAACTGATTTGAAAAAGAATCCAGCCAGAAATTCTTAAAACATTTCTGTTAGCATTCAGGAAKTTACTGATAATACAGCATAAATAGGGAAAGCTAATAGCGCACTCCAGTAACGTTTTTTCCTTTACAAGAGATTGGTGTGTAAACTAACAAGATGCATAAATTAAAAATTGAAGAAAATATTTCCTCATCTTATTACAACTCTATTACCCATATTTGCTGAGCCCTTGATCACTTCTAGAGAATGAAGACATGGAACAACAGAAGAGAAAGACAACAGAGGAAAAATCTAATAATAGTTCCTGGGGTTGAAGCTCACAGTGTTGCTGGATAAATAAGAGTTTTGCCATTCCTAGTGAAGCGCCATGGGCTTTCCACTGATCTGAGAGCGCAGGTCTCAGGGCTGACCTGGGCCAACCTTGACCGGAGCTGGGTTGGGCTGGTTTTGGTGCCTGCCTCAGAGCCAAGCGCCTGAGCTTGAGCTCTGCCAGTGCCTCCATGAGAAGGATCTGGCAAACCCAGGGGTCTCTGCCCAACAAACAAGAGCCCCTGAGGGAGCTGAGCCTGGGGGAGCTGAGCCTGGGGCAGCTGAGCCTGGGGGAGCTGAGCTTGGGGGAGGGTGTGGGGACATGCTTACACTCAGCTGGGAGCAGCCAGAAGGCAGCTGCCTGGGGCAAGAAAACRTATGAAARTACACACAAGCAGGTCCTAGGACTAAGGAGAAAGACATCTCCACCATTAATGTCACCCTTCTTTTAGCAAAGACATCCAGACACCAACAGCTCATTACAAACTCACCACAAGTTGCAATTCTTGAGAAAAGCCGTAAGTCTCTGCCTTAAGACCTAAAGGGACACTGAAAGGGCAAGCACAGAACCAGGGAAAAAGGTAGATACTAGGAAAGTTTCGAGGGGTTGGGGTGAGGATTTTTTTGGTATAACAATTTAAACTGGTAGGAGTTTTCTGTGTTAGAGAATTTGGACTATTAGACTGTTAAAACATTAATTGGACTAACAATAAATCCTTAGCTCCATAGATACAGTGAATTCTTCCTTGCCCAATACTGGGACTTGGGGTGTAACAGGACTGCACAGAATAGAGATAAGAGAGACCAACGGCCTTGAACTTTATGTCCATTAGTAAGTTCCCCTTACTTTAAGATGAAAGAGAAGCAGGATAAGCTCATTGTTAGTAGGAAATTATAGAATAAGTAAAAGAAAGAACTGTATACTTTTGTTGGTCACTGTAAGGGAAAAACATGGATATCTTCACTTATTAATTGACCCAAAAAAAAAGTATATACATGTATAAGAAGAAATGGTTTTCCACTACCACAGTCGGAGAAATTCTTGGAAAGACAGCCAATACTAAATAGTTTTGTGTGGTGCATAGATGACTTTTTTTATATCAGATAACACAGTATACAAGACTCAGCAAAATTGCAAAGTGCTATAACTGCTTTTATAACAGCAGTCTGTTCAAAACTCAGTGGTTTATGTATAATAGGTACTAACAAGATATAAGTATTAGTATATTAGTATATACTTCAAACAGAGAATAAAGTTCTAGTCCTAGATTTTTTTTTTAATATTTATGTAGATAGATAGCATTATCAGAAAAATGGCCACACAGTATTTATTGCCACTGCCAGAAAAGAATGCCACTGCTTAGCAAAAGAATGGCTGGAAGATTAAATAAAAGCATGAGATATGGTGGTTATGGTACACCATATCACGGCATACACATATAACACAAGCCCAGTGGAACAAAATCCAGAGATAAGAGTTTGTAGATGTCATGCAGATGACAGAAATATGATCTGAGACCAGCGGATGTACTGCTTCAGAGCAAATGCACAATGGTTTACTATTTTGTTTACTTAATAGACAAACATAAATAACTGCAGATCTTTCTTATGTTAATACCATTTGTGGATTGTTAATCTTGCTGTATTTGGGTAGGAAGAAAGATATGGGAAATGTGCCTTTGAAAAGTCTCTAGAGAGAACTGTCTGGATTGCTCTGCCCGGATCCATGCCCTATGAGAGGGCATTAGCAGTCAGAAGCACAACTGTGACTGACTCACTGGATGCTGGTTCTTTTAGGTTTAACTTGATGCACTTGAACACTCTAGTCAGCCTTCTTTTAACAGTACAGTTACTTTTTATAGTAGCTTGCAGAGTAGCAATCTCAGGAAAATACAGAGGGCTCAGTTCCTTGTTTGCCATTCCCTATCTCCCATCTCTTGGGGAAATGTCCAGTGAGGAAGAAAATAAAAGATTTTCTACCAGGTACAACTCCTAGACCATCCTTTAGAAACTGAAGCAGTAAAGAAAGAAAGTCTATGAGAATGATCTGGTGACTAATTCACTAAGCGATTCACCAGCAAAGAGGAAAATAAAGGGGAATAAAGAAGACCTGGTCCCCAGTCTCACTGTAGTTTATACCCCGTATACAGTTTATGAACATGCATCCTCATTCTCTCCTTTGTTTGTTTACACTTTATGCAGGTCAGGGGAGAAAGAATATATGCCCAGGCTGTATGTTTTGTATCCAGCTCCTCAGATGAGTTAAGTGGAAAAAAGGTCTTGTCCCTGACCAGAAAGGCTGATGAACCTCACTTGTGAGCTAAATACTAAACTGAACACCTTTGTTAAGCTATAGAATATTCTAAACGCATGTGGATGCAGGTCTTTATGTACATAGGAATCTATAATAGTGGAAAGTGAGGTTGCTGGAGAATTTAGGCTCCACCGCAGCTAAGAGCTACAAGAAACTCACAGGCAGGTACAGGCTCCTGCTGACGCAGACAGGTAGTTTATTCTTCTGTGATTCCAGCTCTTGGTTTGCATCCTAATGGAAAAAAAGTGGTTTCAGATGACCTGACCTTTGGTCAGACACTTTTTACAAAGTTAAGAATTTTTTTTTATAATTTGCATCATCCATGTGTCCTGAGAGGTGCCAAGGCTTTAAGTTAAACGTGGCCCTCGCAGACGTGCAATGAGAACCCCACACCATCCCATTTCCAAAGCACCTTTGTCATACAAACACCCCAAGGCACTGTATGCTTTAAAGGGATTCAAGAGAGTCCAGATAAGAGCTATATGAAAAAGTAGAGCCTCAATCTGACCCTTAAAAGAGGTAATGAGGGAACATTTCCTAGACTCAAAAGGCAGCAAGATACAGATGGTAGAGCAATAATATCTAATTGCACAAATATGTAGGTTTAAGGAATGTATTTTAATACATTTTTTTCTTCAGAAAACATACACCCTGTTTAATGTAGCCTCCCTAAAGTTCTCTTAAACGTTGCTCTGTGTGGATTATTCCATCAAACTAATGCATAAAATTTTTGTGAGCAAACTGTGTTTACTTAAATAAAAAGTCGCAGTAAAATAAATAGATGTTTTGCTTACAGTAGAAGTCCTTATATTTGTTGACCACAGCTTTTATTTTTAATTAATTTATACAATAACTTTTATTAGAGCGGTCCRAAAAAAGAAATATGGAATACTTCTGATTTAGGTTTCAAAATATAGTACTTCCTCCATTACCGAATGATCTCTTTTTTTTTCTATGAAAATGAGACAAAGTCAAACAGACTCCATGAAAGAGCAAAAGGAAAGCTTCTAATTAGACAGACATATATATACCCTTTTAGAGCTGAGAAATATCAAAACAACTCATTTTTAGAACAGGCTTTTCAGTATAGTCCATATTCTCCTTATATAAAGATGAGGAAGGAAAAAACGAGCAGCGTTTATAACACAAAGCACAGACCATCTTTCATGGATCAACAGTGGCATAAGACTGAGAAATGAGAGAAGTTCTAACAACACTAGAGACAAGGAGAGGGAAAAAAACCACCATCTTTAAAAGGGTATCAAAGTCCATTTCCTCCACCTTCTGAAGCAGTTGCTGAATCTTTGACCTGTTTGCATTACAAAATACATGGTTCTGCTGGTAACAAACTGTGACTCGGGAAACCGAAGACTCAGGTACCARCCTTGAGGGGGCTCCTGTGTGCTCATGGACAAGGTAACCAATTAATCAGCGCACTACTTTCCCTATGTATTAATTAAGCATAATAACACTTGCTTTCCTCCTTCCTCACCTACACAAGGACCTGCAACAGCTGACTCAGATCAGRGAGAAATGCCAGTAAACTGTAAGAGCCTTGTACTTGTCTCAGGAGATATAGAATAACTCTCCAGGTTTTCTTATCACATGTACCAGTACCTCATACGAGGAGCCTCCAGTCTCACACGGGGCATGGATGTGCTACGAAAATACAAAGATTATATGCTCTATTTGCTGCTTCAGTGGTTTACACCTTTCACACACAGCAAACAAAAAGTCATTGCTCATGCTAAGCACTAAAGTTTACTCTAAAATTTCATACAAATGGCCAAGGACGCTTTTTTTACCCAGACATTCATAACTCTTCTTCACTATTGCCTGATATTTTACCATCAATTTAAAGAAAACTTCTGGTTAACACCACCCAGCTGTGTCAGCCGACCAGYAGAAGGCACAAACACCACCCTGAAATTGTGTCAGGAAATGAGTTACTGACTTCACYGTGAATCCCTCTGGCGCACAGTGACATTAGTGTGTCTGAAGGGTAGCAGGAACAGCTCAATTTACCTCCTCTGCCTGGGATGTTTGTGAGCAGTAAAAACACACCATCACCCAGAGAGGCCAGGAAATGAAGAAAATGTTGTATGTATTTTCAGAGGAAAAACCTTTTTTTCATAGGTCTTCTATGTTTTATAGACAGTCATTTACTTAGAAATAGTTCTTGCAGTGAATTTTTACAGCCACAGCTTAGGCAGTGCTTCTGTGGATAAATGGTTAAGAGCTATTTTTCCATAAATTAGAGAGAGAGAAAACCCATAAAATTTGTCATCAGGCTTCAAAAGTGTGCTATTTTCAAGCAGCACAAATTGTGACTGGCTCAGCACCATATGGTATTTAATTTTCTCTAATGTATGCATGTGCACAAATTGCATTTAGGTAACTGGAATGCTGTCAGTCTGAAGATAATTCTACATACACTCTAACAGATAGAAAGCAAAGGTATCTGATAATATCTGAATCGTTTCAAAAGATGGACTTTTTTATTCATGGACCATTGAAGTAAACATGAAGAAATGTTAAGAGCTAAGTTCTTGGACAGATCTGAGATTTTATTTCTGAACCATGTCTTGATTCAAAAAAGAAATGCTCAAAATAAATATATGTGGTTTTCAAAACCGTCTTCCTGGATTTTTATTATATACAGCTTTCATGGCAACCTGATGAGTTGCTCCCACTAGGAATAATGTCTGTACTGTACCCTGCCATAGTACCGTGACACAATGTGGTACAAATTCAGGAGAAATCTGTGAGATCTTAGGTACGGTTATTCTGTAAATATTTGTGCTGTATTTCCTCCCCTTTGTTCTTTGAAAATTTTAGGAAGTAAAGCACAGTAGACAGATCTTAAACAGGGGCTATGTATACTGCTTCACTGCCTTCTTTACAACTATACCCTCATGCACCATCTGAGGGTCAGCTTGACACCATTTAAGTGTGAATATATAAACTGACTATATAATTTCTATCTATCTACTTTATTTTAAAACCACCTTTTTGTTTACTTTATTCCTTAATAATGATTGGAGACCAGCCAGTTGAAACTGAGTCATGTATTAGAACGAACATAGTTTGCTTTCAGAGGAGTTATATTAGCCTAGATATTCAGAAAGCACTACTGTGATAATATTGCTTTGCTAGCTTGAAAGGGAGGGTCATGGCTGACATGGAGCGGTGTCAGTTGAACCTGTGATTGCCTTTCACCAACTTAAATCGCAGTCACCGAATCACAAAATAAATGGCAGGAACAGAATCAGAATTTGGTCAGAAAGAAACAAACCAGACATGGATATTTGATGTGTAATAATACAGTGATATAATGGAGAGGACACAAGTAATGGGGGGGGGAAATTTTTTACCAGATGGCTGGTGAAGAGATACTCTGCTTTGTACTTAAGATAGTGCCCATTGCAGCTGTCACACACACACAAAAAAAACCACTTAAGAAGGAGAAGAATAAAATGACACCCGTCAGTGGAATGCAAATGATACATGAGACAGCTTGGAAGGAATGGAATTTTGAAATGTAGTGATGGCACTCGTATTTGAAGCTGCGAGCCAGTGACAAATGGCCAAAATCAGAATAATGTGCTATGCCCTGCCAGTTAGCCAAGAGCAGCCCCCCTCCTTTCAAGCTCTGAAAGGGATATGGTCTAGAAACAGCAGGGAATTCTATCCAAACTTTGGGCAATCAGCAATGATTAGCAGTTGACCTTGAACCTTCCATTTACATAGGCCATTTTATAAACATAATTTGGAGGAGAAATTAGACTTTGCCTTTCTTTATAGCTACAAACACTTAGATATCATTGCAGTGATTTAGAAAAACTAATTTTATTGAAATATACAGTGCCATATTATTAACATATACTCAGAATGGAAGTTAGCATTATGCTGTTGAATATGATTATCTTAGTACTGTCTATAGAATCAAAGGCAACAAAACCCTAAGACAAGACAGGATATTTAAGTAGGTTGATTTCTCTGAGATGATGAGAGACAGTCCATAAACATATTGCATCTGAATTAATAAGTAGGAAGAGGATCACAAACATGCAATAGTCAAAAATTCTTTACTTCTCAACAGTAGGTAACACTGATCTAAGGTCAGTAAGGCTTAAAGGTCTGAAAATGAATGACAGACTAAGTCTGGGTCACACAGCAACTTCTCAATAACTTTATTATGTTGCTGATAGATGTCTGTAGAGAAAATGTTTGAAAACACTATTATCCCAGCTGCTCCTTTGCAGACTCTGAGGAGGAATGTAGGTGTGGAGCTCCTATTCTCTTTCAAGTCAAAGTCACTCCTGCCAGCTCATGCCATCTGCAATGGCAGTGTCAACTACTGTGGCAGATTTTGCACTAAAACTAATGAGGGATACACACATGATAAGCCCTGCTGTGGGCAGTCATGTCCAGCAGAAAGCTAATGACAAGTAGCCAAGGAGGAAGAGATAAAAGATGGGAGACTCAGCATAATGGTTTGCAAAATGGATATACATGTAAATCTTTACAGACAAAAATTCTAGCTATGTGCATTTGAGGATCAAGATAAATAATGAATGTGATATCAGTTATCTTCCTCAGAAATTATTAGCCAGTAGTTTCTTAAGATAGGCTGGAATACTTCAGATTGATTAATCTGGAAACAGTATAATATAACCTAAGTAACAGACATTAAAAAGATTTTGAGGTACATTGAAATATAAAGCAGCATAAGTGTATGCAAGAATCACTTTATTCTTTTTGTTTGTTCATGTGAATTTATTGTAAGTTTCATAATATTTGCTATAGTTAAAATATCCTGGAATCATCTGATCACTTGGAACTTCAGCATTTGCAAAAAATAAGTAAATGTCATATGACTATGAAGAAAAGCCAAGACAAAAAAAAATCAACCGAGTACACATTAACACCTTACAGATAATAAACTCTTACAATTTTTGTAGTAGTTAGGCAGACCAAAAAAAAAAAAAGTTCTGAAGTCAGCTAGCAAAATGAATCAATCTCCCTTCATACCCTTCTTGCAATACTTTGGGAACAAAGGGTGRAATAGGGATTCTGTACTGACGTTTACAGCACAGTGAGATATAAAGGAACACTCAGGAAAAAATAATTTTGTAGAAGCTGAATATATTATTTTAACCGTTGTTCACCATAAAAGGAACAGAGACGGTTCCCATCTGGAATCCATTGTCAGGTTTAGGGATGGAGGGGCTCAGGAGAAGCTATACCTGAAGTTGAACTAACGTGGTTATACGCAAAGAGACAAAATGAATGTCAGCAACTCAGCAGAACTAGCTGGTATTCACCTAAGAGTTTAAATGAACCCAATGATAAAATAGATGAATTACTAAATGTAGTGTGTAACCTTTCACTTAAAGCTCAATACATGAAGGCTAGAGGGTAGCAGTCATGATTTTGATCTTAAAAAAAAACCAACAAACAAACCCACCACAAAAAAACTTCCATGCCAAGCAAATCAGTAAATAACATAGGAAAGCATAAATTACTAAATGTCTCTGTAAATATGTTTGTGGCAATGAAATCCAGAGACTTCTGTGAAAAGAAGTTCTGCCCCAGAAATATACTGATACTCTTTGACAAAGTCAACAATCACAGAGATAGCAGTATTTAAGTTAATACAACCTGTCTGGATTTCCAAAAGACTTTTCACAATGATCTTCACTGCAGACTCTTAAGGAAAACAAACAGCCATCATATCAGTGCAGGGGATCCTTACGTGGACAAATGTAATGAATAAATGGTTAAGAAGAGATCAGAAATGGAAAACAGGAGTGAAGTGTTAATTCCTGTGGTACAGGGAGATCAGTAGTGGAGTGCTGTACTATTCAACACCTTCATAAATAGCCCAGTAAGGACATTGGAGAAGTGACTGTGCTTCTGATGACGAAAAGTAATTCAAGATACTAAGGATGATGGCAGATTGTGAAGGATCTTACAAACTGAGTAACTGGATATACAAATGGCAGATGAAATTCAGTGYGGGTAGGTGTAAATTGATACACACAGGGAAAATCAATCCTAGATTCACATAAAAAATGAGAGGCTCTCAGCTGACCTATAGCACTCAGAATCCAAATTTTGGTGTTATTATAAACCATTCTATGAAAGTATCAGCTAAGTGCTGGATAGCATTAAATAAAAAAATAAAAATCAATTAAATATGCAATGTTCTTGTTATCCCCAATGTTCTCTGTTAGGAAAGGAGGCAGTTCCTCACCCAGCAGGTAAAACTGTAATACTCCTTGCCAAAGGATTTTGTGAATGCAAATAATTTCTCTGAGTTAAAAGGATGACCAGACAATTTCTTAGACGAGACATTCATGGGAGGCAACCAAGAGAAACTGCAAGGGACTCAGGAATCCTCCGCAGCTGAGAATAGTTGGAGTGTTTCAGGAACTATCACCCTGTATGTTTGTCCTCCCCTTATTCTTTCCTAGGTATCCACTTCCTGGACACTTACCTATCTCCACCAGATCTTTTGTCTGAACCAGCATGCTGCTCTTATATTTATATGCTAACTTGACTTTTTAACCCATTTTAAAAAAATTGGAATAGCAACACTGTACAACAAAATCGTGTGGTACTCTATATGGCACATTTAGAAAAGCAATCCCTCACATGTTTTCTCTACTAGTGACTCCCTGTGCTCAGAAGACCTGCTTCTATTTTAGGTGGTAGCATGCAAAAGAAGTCATTCTGGAAATCCCGGAAAMATTAACTTTTACAAGAAAACATTCAACAGCAGATCTGAGAACTTAAGGGAAGGATGGGATGTTTTAAAAAGGCTCATAGTGACAGAGGACAAGACCTCTTTTCTTTAATATACACCTAACTCAAGATTCAAATAAGAAATAAAAGCATGCTCAGCAGAGGCTGCAACAGGCCAAAAAAGTCTTGAGTTAATGACCCTTTGTTTTAAATGATCATGGATCATCTTTAAAGAAATTGTGTCTTAAAGAAATCCCCAAAAAATCGGCCCTTCCAGTAAAAATGACATCACATCAACAAGAACAATGATTTACTGGAAACAAACAGGAGGATTCTCCTCAGACAGGCTATTGTGCAGAAGACTAAGTAAAGGCTAAAGTAGCTAATACTTTTCTCCGACATGTATAGCAAAATATATAGTCAGCATCTTATACTCTAAAACGCATTGGAGACCAAAGGCTAATGTCAGAAAGAAATATCAGAAAATGGAGATATAGATCCGTATCAAAGCAACAAGAGAGGTATTGCTTTTGTTAAATAATTTGGTACTTTTGTACCTTGAATTGTGTGTGGGTTTTTTCTTGATGTTGCTCTTTTTTGTGACTGGTGGAAAAAAGAAGAGAGAAATAAATGGAATATAATGGTACCCTAAATACCATCCTTAAAAGTAGATTCCCAGCCTGTTTGATTTTCCAGACTTCAGAGATGGTTTCTTGGCTTTCATTTACCTGTTGGTTTTCTTTTTAGAAGATTTTAAACCTGTATAAATATGAGCAAAAATAACTAAACTTATCTAGTATGTTGGTAGATTTTTGTAGAATAGCTTCCCACTGGCAAATTATGTTCTTTAACAACAAGCTGTACTTATCAAAGTCACAAAGCCTCACATACTGTAGGGTTTATCACTAAAGACATGCATGGAGATCTTTAGAATATTATTGTGATAATGGACAAGGGTATTCTAACTATATTCTATATAAAAGGTCACAAACTTTATACTCATCAAAGGCAACGTTGGACATAGGCCTCCTAGGCTTGAATTTAAGGGACAACTCAGAAGTTACATCTCTTCAAATTCTGTTTAAAATAAATTATATCTAAATAMCAGAGGGATCTTGGACTAGGTGTGTCTGATGTGTCTAATAGAGTGAGCTCTACTCTAAATTTTATATCCTTGGTCACAATCTGGCTTCCTGATATATAAAAAGGACAGCACAACATGTTGTCAGAAGCGACCATAGCCCACGCAAAGCAAGGATTTGCTGTTTTATTTGAAACCTTGTCAGTATCAGAAAGTCAAAAGAAAAATGAAGAGTACCTAGAAAACATTCTTGTCTTTATCTTAGTGAACTTGCTGAGGATTGGAAATAATAGAAACAAGGTTTCCACATCCGTGTGAATGCCTTGGGGGAAGATAACAGAGCAGAGGACCTACAAGAATCTCTTTTATTGCACACAGTGGGCAAGGAAGTCCTGGAAACCAACTGAAAACCAACCAATTTTATTAGAAAGCAACTGAAAATATTCCACTTCGAATGAAATCCTAATACTTAGGAACTACTGTAATCCAAGAAAAATATTGTGTTTGATCAAAATCAGGTCCTTTTCTCATTTACACCTAGGAGAAGAGCAGATAAAACATGTAACAAAGCTGAAGGGGGAAAAAAAGTGACGAATTTGGAAATATCAAGAATGGCGCGCTCATGTTTAGTGCTCCTTCTGAAAACAGCCTAAGAAGAAAATAGTGAAGAAACTCCAATTAAAATTCACAAAAAACAAGTGTTACAAAAACATCACAAAGTCAAACACATGGGTTAACAGTTTCATCAAAATTAGGAAGAGAAATGGCAGATAAGAAATTCTGTATTAACAAGCATTCACAAGAGAATATCAGGTTTATCCTGAGGTAGCATCATCCTATCTACACACTAGTTGATATACAGCACCAACAAGCTGATAAAAACATTTTTACTGAGAACAAGGACAGGTCCTGGCAAGCCAGATTACATAATCAATCAGCTGAATTGAGCAATTTTAAACACCATACAGTAGTTACAAGATTATACATTTACCTCTTGCAATAAACTGATATAAGGAATTCTTTAATAAAAGAGCAAAGAAATACTTGCAGGTATTTCAAACAGCCACATGATGATGTGATAATGGCTGTGTCAGCCCCAGATGAACGCAAAAATGGTGACAAGGACACAAGGATGATGTACCAAGTTCATTCTCAAAAGATCCCATCCATGACAAAAGCGTTCAAATACATGGGACACATATATTCATCCAGCCATTTAAGAACATATTGAAGCTGTAGCTGACATGAAAACCCTCCCAGAAATGTGTAGAAGATCCTTGAGAACTTGCTGTACAGTACTGCACAGATGAAACAGCTTTAACTGCTCCTCTAAAATAATTGTTTTGTGAGACCACAACTTTGCAACCACCATGAAAAAAACAACAAAGTATTGCAGAAAATAAAGACAACACTCTGACATGCCCCAGTACTCACATTTAATGTTCCTACTAAGGTAGTCACCACTCAAGCAAACAAGCTTAAATATGATTTAGGAGCCTGTCTCCAAGTGGAAGCTTTGATTCATGTGTCTTTTGTGCTCTGACAGAGAGAAAAGAAAATGATGTGCAAATTGAGAAAAGTCTACTAGCACTTGTGTTTGCCACAAAGATATTTCATAAATATGCATAAGTGTTAGATCACACACAATGTAGATGATACTCTTAAAACACCTTAGAAGAACATTTAACTGCTATTTTAGATATTTCATTTGCAGAAATAGATTTGAAATCTCACATAATCCAGAAATTTTAATTGCAAATAATATCATCCAAACTAATACAGGAATCAGGTAATAAAATTCCTTCAGAAAAATAATCTATGTCATTGAGTCAATCCCTGTATTTATTTCAGATCTATTCTACAAATAAAGGTGCAAGATGCCCATGTTGAGAAACCCTGACATTAACCTTATTTGGCTATGAAACCTACTATGACTTTATAATAAAATCTGTTAATGTCTGATCATTTGTTGCTAGCAATAAATACTTTTTACAGAAATCACATAAAACTACCAGAAAAACAATTCTTGAGATGGGCAAATGTGCTGGTCTAGTGTGATGCAGCATACAGAACAATTTCTGCATGAGATCTTTATGGTCTGAAGAGGACCTTTTCTGTCCAATTACATGAAATTATCTGGTTGGTTGGGGTTTTTTGGTTGGTTGGTTTTGGTTTTGTTTTTACTTTGGCACATAAACACCCATTTAAGGATTTTTTTTTTCCACTTTCCAAAACTTTAGTTTCTCCCTGACATGTCAGTCCATTCTGCCATTGCTAAAGGGAGTGTTCTGTCTTCAACACATGGCATCCCAAAATAGGTATTGAGTGATCTCTTTCTGCAAGCAGACAAATGCTTGACTTTTTGAATTATTTTAGAACAAGAAAATCAGTCATGGATACTCCCAGCCTAATGAAATGACTTAAAGACTGTTCAGATGGTACAACCTATGATTTGCAATATGGCTGCATCAGCCAGCAGCAGTTTTCTGGCTCTTTTAAAGCTGAGAAATTAAATAGGACAGGTAGGAAACACTGTCCTGCACAATCACTGGTCGAYAGGAGATTCAACAATGCTTTTGTCCTGTTGCTCCTATGACCCACTGACACCAAAGAGCTCATGATGGGTTAAAGCACTTATAGTAAAGACTGCAATAATAATGTGACCAGACAGCAAARCTACAATCTCTTCCATCCTGAAGATTAAATACATGTGGAAACAGTATACATAACTGACGGTACTGAGGGTCATAGCTGAGAGGTGAAAGGTACACATCTACAAACCGGCAAGTGAGAGTGGTACAAATGAGGACAGTAAGAAATACACCAGAAATGCTTGTGCCTGAGGAATGAGATKATTAGGTGAGTATCACGATAGAACATTAACAGCATCTGAGGAAAATCAAGAATTCAGTGTGCTTGCCAGTCTAATATGAAGAGTTGCTGGACATCTGGAGCTGTTTGGCTGTGTTATCTCCCTTTGACTGACACAAAGAGTTATTAATCATAATGTTGCCTTAATTAATATAATAATCTCCTCATGCCTCAGGTTAGATGGTGAAGATATTGAGAAGCTGTTTAACAGGAGGGTTTTTAGGAACATAGAAGGGAAATCCAGTACTATGTCCTACATTTTCTTTAAAAATAGCTATGTGTAATCACCAGAATACTACTGTTGGGAGAAACGATTCACATGATATAGGTGCTGACTGAGCCTTCTGCACTGCGATACTGTTAAAACGTGTTACTGTCTGCCATCTAATAGGGAGCTCTGGTCTAAACTTAAATAGCCTTCGTGTCATTATGGGTTGCTCACACAGTGAAGGTATGACATTTAGAAGCAGACAAAGTCTCTCTTTCTTTTTCTGTGTAATTGATGGCAAGTCTGGAAACTGTTGCCATAGGGAGACTTCACAATGTGCAGATACCATAATTACAAAAAAACATTCCTTCATTCCTTCCTGAAGGACTTTATTAGCTTTTTTAATAGTAGTAGTACCATCCAATTGACAAGGTACAGAGCYGTGATTCCAGACACCTGGGCTATGTCCCTTTCATTTGGGCTAAAGGGATGGCTTTCCATCAGTGACAACAGCCCAGTACTTTCAAAAATGTTCTTTGCTGCCGTATTCTCTGTGGCATAATTTGGGATATTTTATGGCCTTTAATTAATGAACACACAACTATATTTTCAAATACTTTTTGTAAGCAACTGGAAATACAAACTTTCCACAGCCAAGCAAAAGTAGTTGAGATGTCTTTAGAGGCATCTGCAGAGGTGGGGAAAGACAAGAGGATAGAAGATAATATTAAAAAAAAGAGCCAGGCTGGGGAGGGGGGGAGAGGAGGGGAGGAAGGGCAGGAATCGGACCGTGCTCCAGGGTCTGTGGCAAACAGTAAAGAAAAATATTTAGAGGTGTCAGAGAAGTAAAGGTGYCTCCAGTGACATGATCATTTGAATTTTAAAATAGGGTCTCTGTAGGCAGTTAGGTAAGAAGATGCCGAGGAAGGGGGTGGGGAAGAATTAAGGATGAAAAGAATTGTTTAGGATGGATCTACCTTTGAACATCATGAGCACTGGAAGGCTAGCACAAGTTTGCTGCCATTTTACGCACTAAGTGCCCTGTGCCGGTCAGCCATATTTTGAGATCAAGTTCCTGTAAAAACAGTTATTTAGGTGTGTATGAGGGTATTATTGTACATTCAYGGGAAGAATTCAAGTGATTCCTGCAAAGAGAGAAATCTCAATGTTTGAGATAAAGAGGGATTCTGCAAGAAGGTCTGACTTCTTAGAATAATTGACTTGGTATGTGTATGGGAAGAAAGTTATTTATGACACCTGTATTTGGAAGTTGACAGTAACCCAGAAGTGATGGGCTTGCTTCGAAATTCATATATGATGTCAACGCAGAACTAGTGCACGGACTGGGGAAGCTGGTTGCCCAGGTGGTCCTTGGAGACCGAGTTGTTGAAACTCAGCTCAGATGATAGTATTTCATGGGGCTTTTCATGTCTGTCGCTGTTAGGAAGGCAGATTGCCTCAGTGAGCTGAGCATGAAGTCCCTAGAATAGAATAGAATAGAATAGAACAGAACAGAACAGAATAGAACAGAACAGAATATTTATTTTGGTTGGAGAGGACCTACAACGATCATCTAGTCCAACTGTCTGACCAATTCAGGGCTGACCAAAAGTTAAAGCATGTTGTTAAGGGCATTCTCCAAATGCCTCTTAAACACTGACAGGCTTGGGGAATTGACCACCTCCCTAGGAAGCCCATTCTAGTGTTTGACCTCCCTCTCCATAAAGAAATGCTTCCTAATGTCCAGCCTAAACCTCCCCAGCACAGCTTTGAACCATTCCCACGCGTCCTATCGCTGGATCCCAGGGAGAAGAGATCTGCACCTCCCTCTCCACTTCCCCTCCTCAGGAAGCTGTAGAGAGCAATGAGGTCACCCCTCAGCCTCCTTTTCTCCAAACTAGACAAGTCCAAAGTCCTTAGCTGTTCCTCATGGAACATTTCTTCTAGCCCTTTCCCCAGCTTTGTTGCCGTCCTCTGGACACACTCAAGGACATTCACGTCCTTGTTAAATATTGAGCCTGCTGTCAACCAGCAACCCCAGATCCCTTTCTGCACAGCTGCTCTTCAGCCACTCCTCTCCCAATCYATACTTGTGCCTGGCATTACTCAGTCCTAGAAAATATTGCTAGGTAAACATTCCTAGAAAACATCAGGCCACACTACCCTGACGGTAATTCTATCTCAATCTCCAGCAACTATATCACCCAACCAAAATTCAACTTTCCACAGGATATATTTAAAAAAATAATCTCCATTCATGACTTAAATATAGTAGGAAAAAGGACCAGTAATGCCTCTTTCTATAGGTAGAGGAAGACACTCCTTGCAGTGCACCACATACTTCTGGTCCCCCTGGTAGCTGTCAGGGAACGTCAGCTGGAAAGTTCCACAAATATCTCCTTGCCTATGAACCTGTGATCCCTTTCCAAGAAAAGAAAGGGTAGTGGTATATTTTTGGGAGGGATGCGTATTGACTGTGCATTCGGGTTTATATTTTCATATTTTAGGACTGTAGTGAGACTGGGGCAATGAAACATCTGTCCCTTCATAGAATCATAGAATCATAGAATGGTTTGGGTTGGAAGGGACATTTAAAGGTCATCTAGTCCAAACYCCCTGCAGTGAGCAGGGACATCTTCAACTACATTAGGTTGCTCAGAGCCCCGTCCAACCTGACCTTCAATGGTTCCAGGGATGGGGCATCTACAGCCTCTCTGGGCAACCTCTTCCAGTATTTCATCACCCTCATTGTGAAAAATTTCTACCTTATAACTAGTCTGGATCTACCTTCCTTCAGTTTAAAAACCATTACCCCTTGTCCTATTGCAACAGGCCCTGCTAAAATGTTTGCCCCCARTCTTTCTTATAAGCCCCCTTTAAGTATTGAAAGTYTGCAATAAGGTCTCCCCGAAGCCTTCTCTTCTCCAGGCTGAACAACCCCAACTCTCTCAGCCTTTCCTCATAGGAGAGGCATTCCATCCCCCTGATCATTTTTGTGGCACTTCTCTGGATCCTCTCCAACAGGTCCACATCTTTCCTGTGCTGAGGACCCCAGAGCTGGATGCAGTACTGCAGGTGGGGTCTCACCAGAGCAGAGTAGAGGGGCAGAATCACCTCCCTCCACCTGCTGGCCGCACTTCTTTTGATGCAGCCCAGGATACCGTTGTCTTTCTGGGCTGTGAGCGCACATTGTCGGCTTATGTCCAGCTTTTCATCYGCCAGCACCCCCAAGTCCTTCTCGGCAGGGGTCCTCTCGATTCCTTCATCCCCAGCCTGTGTTGATACCAGGAGTTGCCCAGACCCAGGTGCAGAACCCTGCACTTGCCCTTGCTGAACCTCATGAGGTTTACACGGGCCCACTTCTCAAGCTTGTCCAGGTCCCTCTGGATGGCACCCCGTCCCTCAGGCCTGTCGACCGCACCACTCAGCTTGATGTCATCTGCAGACTTGCTGAGGATGCACTYGATCCCACTGTCTATGCCACTGATGAAGATGTTAAACAGCACTGGCCCCAATACGGACCCCTGAGGGACACGACTTGTCACCGACCTCCATCTGGACATTGAGCCGTTGACCACTACCCTCTGGATGCGACCATCCAACCAATTCCTCATCCAGAGAACAGTCCATCCATCAAATCCATATCTTTCCAATTTGGAGAGAAGGATATTGTGGGGACYGTGTCAAAGGCCTCACAGGTCCAGACAGATAACATCCGTAGCTCTTCCCTTGTCCACTGATGTAGTCACTCCATCATAGAAGGCCACTAGGTTGGTCAGGCAGGACTTGCCCTTGGTGAAGCCATGCTGGCTGTGTCACATGACCTCCCTGTCCTCCATGTGCTTTGTCATAGCTTCTAGGAGGATCTGTTCCATGATCTTGCCAGGCACAGGAGTGAGGCTAACAGGTCAGTAGTTCCCAGGGTCCTCCTTTCTACCCTTTTTAAAAATAGGTACAATGTATCCCTTTTTCCAGTCATCAGGGACTTCACCTGACTGCCATGACTTTTCAAATATCATGGAGAGTGGCTTGGCAACTAYATCAGCCAATTCCCTCAGGAGACTGGGAYGCATCTCATCAGGTCCTGTAGGCTTATGTAAGTTGGTTCCTCAGGTGGTCACAAACCTGATTTTCTCTTACAGTGTGAGGGACTTTGCTCCCCCAGTCCCTGTCTTGCAGTCCATCCACTTGAGAGGTGWGGGAAGAGGGGTTCCCGGTGAAGCCTGAGGCAAAAATGTTGTTGAGTACCTCAGCCTTCTCCTTGTCCGTTGTTACCAGTTTCCAGTCGTGTTCATCGGGGGGTGGGTAAGCTTTTCTTGACTTTCCTTTTTTGGCTGACATACCTGTAGAAGCCCTTCTTATTATTCTTTGCATGCCTTGYCAATTTCAGCTCCGGCCGTGCCTTGGCCTTCCTGACCCCATCCCTACACAACTGGGCAGTGTCCCTATACTCTTCCCAGGATACCTGTCCCTGCTTCCACTGTCTGTGCATCTCCTTCTCGCCTTTTAGTTTGACCAGCAGGTCTTGACTCATCCATGCTGGTCTCTTGCCRTCCTTTCCTGATTTCTTACATCTGGGGATCGAGAACTCTTGTGCTCTATGGAAAGCGTCCCTAAATATCTGCCAGCTTTGTTCCGCTCCCTTGCCCCTGAGGGCAGTTTCCCAGGGGGTCCTATTGACTAACTCCTTGAAAAGCTRGAAGTTTGTTTTCCTAAAATTCACGGTCCTGACTTCTTTACTCTTCCCCTGACCCGTATCCCTCAGGACTGCAAACTCCACCAGTGCATGACCACTGCAACCCAGGCCGCCTCCAATCTTGAGGTCACCGATTAGCTCACTTGCATTGGTGACCAACAGGTCCAGTATTGCATCCTTTCTGGTAGGGCTATTACCTGGTTTAAGGRGTTATCCTCGATGCACTTCAGAAGTCTCCTGGATTGCCTACAGCTCGCCATGCTATTTTTCCAGCAGATGTCAGGGTGGTTGAAGTCCCCCAGCAGGATGAGAACCTGCGAGCACGATGCCTCCTGTAGCTGGACTAAGAAGGATTTGTCAATAGTTCCCCTCATGCAAACGCACGAGATTACAAATATATATTGACCTGGTAGACGGTCAACTGCAACAGCTACAAGATGTCATCATCTGGATTTGAGTACCGCCTACAGAAAATAGTGGGATCAATTGATCAGAAGGACCTTTTTTTTTTAGTATTAACCTCTATTATTCTATGTAATCTACCAGAGTCTGCCAATTATGTCCTCACATGTTTTTTGTCAAACTTCCTTAGGCTATCTCAGCTTTTAAGTGCATGCATTTATCCATATATCTACTTATCCAAATTAGAGGATACATAGGAAAATATTTTCCACCCTTGTTTATGAATCTATCACTGTACATACAGTGGCTTGAATAGCAACAGTATTTAAAAGATATTAATTAAAATTAAAGGAAAAAATAGTCAGTATTATATAAGGCAAGATGGAACTTCAAATGAGAGAGAAGGATTGTTTTTAAGGACACAAATTATTAGGGTAGATCACGTATGGTAATTTTGATCCCAAGGCCACAACTTTGACCCACTGACTGGGATTTTCCACAGAAGGATTCAGTCTGGCTTTGTTGAGGTATGGGGGAATATACCCTTGCCTTCACGCTTTGCTTTAGTGGTTATTCACCCTGCATGCAAAAAAAAAAAATGTGTCTGATAAGTAATTTAATGTTGTCTGCCTGAATTCTTACATCTTTTGTTCCCATTGTGTTGTTTGTTGCTATATTAAACAGTTCTTTAATATCCTGTACTTTCTGCCTGTGAAGGTACTTAGAAGCTATGATCAAATAACAACTCAGTCCTCTTTTTCTTGAGATAAATAAGTGATCTCTTAAAGACTCTTAGTTAACATTAAATATTTTTATGTCTCTGAAGGATTCTGACATTCTACAATTTTCCAACTTTTCCTTCCATTGTAAAATATGGTATTAGAACTGTAGTACTCCCCTACAGGTCTGTTTCTATGCCTGTAGGAAGAGGTGAAAACATCTTCCTACTTGCTACTTCCTCTACATGCAGCCAAGGATTATTATACTCTTTTTGCTATTTGTAGTTCTTTCTGAGCATGTCTTTAGGAACTCTTGCCAAATTGTTTGCCCACTACAGCCTCCCCAAATCAATTGTTGTAGTATGATTTCTTAATTTTTTTTCCTAGGCATTCCAGAATTATTTTACTTCTTGTATGAATCACAACACCCATTAAAAAGTATTTTAATTCTATTTTTAATGAAACTTTATTTTCTAGAAATATAATTTTTACATAAACATTTGCAAGAAAAGCAATTTTTTTCTGTCTTTCATTCTTTAMGCACATAGAGTTCTTGGAGAGAGTATTGTTGGAGATCCAAAGCTCCAATGGCCTTGGAGAGACTTCTGTTTAAATCGGAAAATTTGGAGAGCAATGGTCATTTTACCTGTGTGTTTCTTTAACTACTGGTGCCACAGAAAAGATATTTATTACAACAGTGTATCTAGAAATGTACAAAATATAGAGAAGTGTGTGCTCTCAAAATTTACTTTGATAATCTCAAGGTTTTTGCAGCACTGTATTTATTTTGCATTGCCTTGACTGTTGATACATCATTGGTTTTATGTTCTTAGAGCAGCAAGAATGAAGAAACTCAGAAATGGCATTAGAATTCCAACTGGGGTTTCTTCCAACATTATTCAGCATAAGTAGTTGAAACAGAATGTTGTATTTTTATGTACTCTGTAACATTTCTTCCAGGGGGCAACTTCCTATTCAGTTATTATTGTGTAGGTTATAAATTGTAGTCTGCATTTCTTATATCAAAATGCACAGCTAGTGATATTTAACTGTAAAGAAATATATCCTTAGGCAATGARTATAGTCAGAAATTACTAGATGAATTTAACCAAGAAAAGAATGATCCCATATTGAGGTAGTGCATAAATTTTCAAGTGTGGGTCAATGGCCCCCATTTATTAACATTTTATCTCCATATTGAAATGCCTGACCTTGCTTCAACAGTTTTATGCCTAGCAAGATCTCTGGAAGTTCAATTTTTCCCCCTAGAAAAAGAAAGCAGCTATGTTGATGGGAATAAATATAACTCAGACGTAATTTTTCTGTGTTTCTTCAGGTGTAGCAAAAAGATGAATACCTCTATACCGTAACAATTCAGATAATAAAAAGACCAACTGTCATAAAAATGGGGAGAGGAAATGCTTCGAAATAGATACCCATATTATACACAAGTGAAACACTGAAAGCAATTTTTTAATTATGTGGATGTCTGAAGTCACAGGTGAAGATTCCCTACTATTCATCTACTTTTCTCAGAGCAGCTGGGCAGGTGTGCAGCAAAACCTTTGGACAACCAGTGGTACTTCAGGTGAAACTTAGAAATCTAAGTTCAGGAAACAAATTCAGGAAAAGTAAGACTCACATCCTTAAGATCTTGAAATGTTCAATATTTGAGGCAGTTATTTGTCAATATCAACTCCCAGGGTCTTTCATCTATTTTAAATTGGAAATATCACTGAATTAAAGACCAAGTAACTATGAGAGCAAGGCTAAGAACTGCCAGAAACCCATTCCCAGGGAGGTGCTGGATACTTCAGGGCTGGAAGTGGTGCCAGGACTCTGCCGGACTGAATCCTGGTCCTAGAGGAATGTAACCTCCGCTCTAGGGAGATACCTAAGCTCTGCAGGAAAGAGAGTCTCAGATGCTCCTTGCCAATTCAGACGAGCTGCATGTCAGAGCTTTACCTTCCTGCATATGATGTATCTAGAGCATTGAGGCCTAGTTTAGCACGCTATGAATTGCTTTCCTAGAACTGGGTGCCTGACTTCTGAAGCATAGTATGTCTGCCCAGGGGTTTTGAACACTACACAGGCACCTTAAAATAATAAACCAAAAGAAAATCTAAAGCAAAACAAAAGATAACAATATCAAAAATCTACTGGTCCCAGCATTACATAGAAAGGAAAATAAATTTGACAATTTGTCTGAAAATTCAGAGCAACTACTCTTTACTGGGGAAGAAAAGCTCTACTTTTATATAGAAAGTTAATTTAGCATCACTACCCGACAGATGGACTCCCCAGCAGGGACTTAACCTTCTTTTTTCCCTCCTTTTTGACAGACCCACACAGTTTTAAAAGAAGTCTGAGACAGTGAGAGGTGAGTATTCTTTCAGGATGGAGCAGAGGGCCAGTTTCCAGGCAAGCTAGTATAAAGTCAACTTTATAAGTGAAGCCATGACAGATTAATCAATGGGATTTGTTTTGAAGTGATCTGTGTTAAAAAATAGAGGAAGAGGAGACTGGTTCCATTTCTGCACGGTGAAAATACGTCTGAAAGGATGCGGAATTGTGTACTCCAAGCACCACATTGTTCATTTAGGCTTGCTCCTTCCAATGACTGCTTTCTTTAAACAGAAGCAAAAGGTGAAACTGTTTAAGGATCCTTAAAACCTCTGTTTGATACACAAATGTATGACTTTTATTAGTCCTGAGACTGCCAGAGAGTCATAATCTATATAATCCTGTTGATGGTAGACTGTTAGCCAGAATAAATCAGTTTACATGGTCCTCAAAACTCAGAATTTAAGATTGTGAGAGGCTCCATGTAGACAGAAGCAGGAGGCCAGGACAAGAACGTAGAAATGTCATTGCATAGGGAGAGGGAAGAAAGAACATGATTCACAGGAAGAACTGGAAGTGCCTGAGAATTACACTTCCAGAAGCTACCATCTGGGTATTAGCATTCCACTGACCTGGTAAGATTGATTCCAGAGATAACCTCCACTGAAGGAAAAACTAGATAGACTAGGACTATTTAGCATGAAAAACAGGTGTGATAGAAGTCTACACAATCATGAATAGCACTCAATAGGTGAACAGAGCATGAAGTTCCCACCTGAGAAAGCGAACAAACTAAACAAAGTGGCAGTTTCAAAATAAGCAAGAGGAAACACTTCTTCACAGGATGATGATTAAGTAATGGAATTCTTTTCCACGTTATGCTTGATTACTGAAAGATTATATGGCTTCAGAAAGGAATTAGATAAATTGTTAGAAGAAAGATAATTCAGGATTATTAAAACCAAGGACATTGTCTTCAGTAGGTGTAAACTTGAACCACAAAATATTGCAGCTTGAGAAAATAACCATAAATGCTTGAGTTCCTATATTCATAGAATCATAGAATGGTTTGGGTTGGAAGGGACATTTAAAGGTCATCTAGCCCCCTGCAGTGAGCAGGGACATCTTCAACTACATTAGGTTGCTCAGAGCCCCATCCAGCCTGACCTTCAGGTTCCAGGGATGGGGCATCTGCAGCCTCTCTGGGCAACCTGTTCCAGTATTTCACCACCCTCATTGTGAAATATTTCTTCCTTATAGCTAGTTTAAATCTACCCTCTTTTAGTTTAAAACCATTCCCCCTTGTCCTGTCACAACAGGCCCTGCTAAAAAGTTTGCTGCCATCTTTCTTATAAGCCCCCTTTAAGTACTGATAGGCTGCAGCAAGGTCTCCCCAGAGCCTTCTCTTCTCCAGGCTGAACAACCCCAACTCTTTCAGCCTTTCTTCATAAGAGAGGTATTCCATCCCCCTGATCATTTTTGTAGCTCTCCTCTGGACCTGCTCCAACAGATCCATGTCTTGCTAGACATTCATTATTGGCTGCTGACAGAAGGAGTGCTAATCATTACTTCTGCAAGGCTTAATTACTCTGTCTTGCTTTGCTGTATGTACTATACAGGATGTGAAGTGTTAACAAGGATGGAAGATCTGTACTAGTTTTTAAGGCATTCAGAGAGCATTAAAAGCATCTATTCTGAACTACTGCAGAACATAAGACAGATCTACACTATATAATATCAGTGTCTAGCCCACACCTTAATTAAAATGGAGCATCTAAAAACATCCAGTACGGAGAAGAGATTTCAAGTGCTGAACGTTTCTTGAAAAGCAATGACAGGCCAATTCAGCAGACTTCCTTCATAGAATTCAGCTTTCACTTGGTAGCTTGTTCTCTGAGGAACATGGCTAAATTTGCTAGTCTTGAAACACTGCCATGAGAGCAAGGTTTAAACAGGGCTAAGTATCCATTTGCTCACAAAAAAATCATTTTTTTGCAGATGCCATCTGCATAGATACAAACACGGACAGATCTCAGCTTGCTTATTTTGATACCAATGTTCTGAAGTTGACCCATTGAATTGCATTGGCAGACAGGCTGCTCAAAATAAGAGTATATCTTGTGAGCAAAAGCGTATTGAGAGTGTTAATAAGATTATTTTAAAATGGTAATATGATAGAATTAAATTGTGATATAAGTTATACTCTTAATCAGAAGTAAGGTAAGCTGCAGTTGCTTTTGTGTTTCAAATATAGTGTGAGTAAAAACGTACAGAAATCTGAGAAAGAGAATTTACGCTGATGAATAAGAACTTTACAGATATTTAGAGGACTGAAAATTATTGTAAGGCTTTCAACAATAGAGTTCAGATTGTTGCATCTTTCATTTTGTCTGTGTCATTTAAGTTTGATTCTTGATTGATGAGTATTTTCCAACCAAGGTATCTGATCATTTTTCCTTTTTTTTTTCCCGCTGCCAAAAATCAGGTCATAATTTTCTCTGCTTGTTTGTTTTTCAAATTTGTTCTCAGTGTCTTCAAAAACCTTAGGAGKTTTTTTGCATGGAATTTAACTTTTCCAGAAATCAAGCTCTCTTGTTTGTCATGATTGCCCAGGTAAGTTGTATGCAGCATTTTCTGTCCCATATTTGAATGATCATAGTTATTAATGTAGAGGGGAAAAAAAAACCAACCACCGGACAGTTTATCTGGCTGAACATCCCTTCTCTAGATGCCATCCTAAATGGGAATTTCAAAGACTATTTAAATAACAACAGAAAGAAGCTTATACTCTGGGAGGAAGACTGTTTCTAAGCCATACACGTATTACAAGTAATACACTGCCTTAGGCAAAGATCAGCCTGGGCCAGTACCCAGCTTCTTACTGTGGGCAGTAGGAGATCCTTGGGAGAAAGGAACAGGGCAGGATCATGTGGTACTTACATTCTCGCTCAGCTGTTCTTCTAGTCTTCAGCCCTTTGCTGCTCTTGAGCCAGAGTTTTTTCCAGGTAATTAGTAACCTTCCTCTTTTACTGCTTTCCTTTGAACCTATGTAAACTTTTAACATGTTTAAGATCTTCTGGCAAAGAACGAGAACGAAATATATAGTATAATATTTTCATCATTTATCTCCTATCCTATTTTTATATATCAGTTCTTCTTGCTCAGTTTGAGGGGAGAAACTAAGGGCAAATGGTCACAGAATGAATATTCACATATACAAATAGAAAATAAAGCTTACCTGAATATTAATTTCTGTAATTTTCACATTTGTTTGCCGTTAACATTTTCTCCACTAACATCCAATAAGTCAACATTGGCAAACTAATGCAGAAAGCAGATGTGCATGGATGCTCAATCCTGAGCTGCTTCCACTGGTGAGCATATAATTCCACAGACTGGAATTAAACATGGCCTTTCCAGTATGAAAGAGGAATTTGCAATGTGGCCTTCACTAAGACACCATTCACAGAATAAAATGCTGTTCTTACCACTTTAATAATCATAATTAAATTGGAAAGGTGGTGAGATCAATTAAATTAACAATTATATATAGAGTAATATCACATACTTAATCTCTTAAGCAGCATTTTGATAAACTGATTTAGGGAAAAAATGACAATGGGCTCTGTTAGGATTGCAGGCAAATGACTAGGACACTTAGTTGTCCTTGGCCTGAGGCAGAGCTAACTGGCTTGGGAATGGAGAACTACTGGATGTGAAACTGCTGGAGGTAACAGATGCTGACACAAGTTACCGTTAGTGCCACAAGGGCTGGCTGGATTTCACAGGTCAAAGGGAGAGACAGTCAAACTGTACAGGTACGTGGAGGGAAGGATTGGGGACCTTTTGGAGAGTACAGTCTTGCAAGACCAACTATGGCCAGGTAACCGTACCAGCAATACCATATAAGGATGAGATTACCTAGRTAATGTCAGAAATATCGAATCTGGGAGCTCGGAAAAAGGAAAAAGTAATTAGGGCTAGACGKTTCTTCAGGAGGAGAGAAGGGCAGAGAAAGAGAGGTAGAACAACACGGGGGGGTCAAGAGATGGAAAAAAAGGACASCAGAGCACGTAACCACATGACTGGTGCTGGGGGGAGAAGGGGGTGTGGGGGTACCTGTGGAGCAGCCCTTGATCACCACAGCTGGAGCAGGACAATCAACCAGATCTGTTGTTATGACCATATCACATGAGTCAAACCTGCTCCTGCTATCCAGAGGATGGGGTTGAGAGTAGGGTGAGGGGTTTCCCTGGCCACCAAGGGAACACACTGAGAGACAGTCGAGTGTCCAGCTCCCACTGTATCCCATTCCAAGTCTCGTGGCGTCAGTGGCTTCTCATTGCTTTGGCTTTTGCCTTGGCTGCATTGAGAAGGTAAAAATTAACAGAGAGAAGAAAGGTCCTCCATGTCTGCCCAAGTATCCATTTAGCCCAGTCTCCCACGTGACAGTGACCACTGAAACCAAAATAAGAACAGGTCAAAATAGAGTGCTATCTCCTCAAGTAGGCCCTCTGTTCCGTTTATAACCCTACCTGAAGATTAAATCTGCATTTCAGCTCTTAGTAAACCCGTTGATGTATTTGCTGTCCACCATATTCTGTGAGCAGGAATCTGGAAGCTTAGCTGTGCATTGAACAAAAATTATCTTGAATTGCACAAGTTGATTTTCTTGACTATTTCTTCTTTTATAAATTGAAAGGGAAATTTGATTTTTACTTGATGAGGATCATGTTATATGGAAATCTTTACACCTATTCACATTTTGATTGTATTTGAAAGCTTTTTTTTGGAAACAAGAAAGAGATGCCATGGTATAGTTCAGAAGTATCATGCATGGAGCAATGCACTGCAGCCCACATTTGGCTCCTAAAAAACTAGGCCCCTCATTATCCTCCAAAGTCTGTAAAGAATGAGGAAAATACCTTTAAAATAYCAGTAGGAAATAATTTCTCATTTTTTAATGTGTTAGAAGAGGAAATGTAGTTTATCTATTTTTATATAAAGAATCAGGATTGATTACTATTTTGAATATAAATTAAAGCCCAGAAGACTAATATGAAAAAAAATAATTCATTTCTAAGAATGGAACAAAAGTATTATGTATCAGACTCTTTTTTTAAACATAAAACAGACTAAAAATATAAATACATGGTATTAGTCAATGAACTGATTTCTCATACATGTTCAGCTTCTGCAATGATGGGAATGGAAAGTGTATAAAAGTTACTAAAAAGTTACATTCTACTAAAATGCCATTCTGTCTCTGYCTGTTCCCACAGTCTCAAAAATAAACAAATCTTGTTGTTGCAATGTTGCAACAAGTGAAATGAGAAAAGATGACTTGTTGTATTTACAACATATCATTCCACAGAATTCAACCAACAGGTTCACCAGTATATCTGAAAAATAGAACTACAAAAATATCAGAATATCTGGTGTGCAATCATTATTACTGTCCAGCAGCCTTAAGTCAGAATAAAAATGCAGCCAAATCGTTGAGGGTAAATATATCAAAAAAAATCCCAACAAAAAAAAAACCCAACCCTGCTATTTACTAAGCTTGTTTTTAAAAAAAATATTTTATAGAAATGCAGATCAAAGGTTTAATTTTGCCCTCTTGACATAAAATACGAATTTTAAGCAAGACTTATGTGAAGCTCATCTATACATAGGAGTCTAGCTTACAATTTAAACCAGAAAAAGATATTTCAAAATATCATTTAAAATATTTCTCTCAGTTGAAAAGAATGATCATAGGTCTTCCCATGGCAGAAGAGCCAGTGACAAAAGGGAAGTGTTGATAATGAAGTAGTGAATGGATATTTGCCATCATCAAAAATTAGAACTATGGTAAAAAAGGGAAAATATTTCAAGGAAATGTTCTTCATATAAGTAAGATCAGCATTATTAAGATTTAATAGCTGGACATTAAACAAAGTGGTAAGGAGAAAGACTGACATCTTCTGTTGAATCTTAACTAATCTTTCATATACTGAAAGACAATAAGACAGAAAGCAGACTTACATTGCAGAGAAGGAAGGGTGTGAAATGGAGCACTGTACCAAAATAGCATAGATTATGGTGAAATAAACCAAATTAGTGTTATTAAGTGAATATGATGAGCTGGCATGCACACAAGTCAGATGCCTTTTATGGCAAGGAAACAGATAGGTAAATGAAATTAAAGTGCAGAGACATGAACCAAAACATCCAGAGCCTTAAGTCAGCACTTAYATTTGAAACATGCAAAACTGAAAGTTACACAAGCTGCACAATCTTATCGGAAAGGCACTGTAGCATGTGTCAAAAATATGGAAAAGCTCTGTAATCTGTTTCAGTATTACGGCTTTAGGATATGACCATATTTGTTCCTAGGAGGATGGGAGATGCTCTAAGAAGAGATAGGTTGGATCTTAGAAAAGTATTGTAGTTTTCATAGAATAAAGTGCTGGCAGGAGGACAGAATAGAAAATACAGTGGACATTTGCCATCTCTACTCACTGTTATAACTAATTACCTATAAATAATGCAAAAATATTAAGTGAATTATTTAGAAAGTAATCTCTTGTATGCATATTTTGAAGGGGGGGAGGCACACATTATATCCTTAGAGGAAGCCACCAATATTTGGAACCTCTGAAAAATGAGTCTCTACATATTTATATTACGTCTTAATAATAATCACAAGAAAACTAAACACTCAACAAGATTACACAGTTCAGCTAAACAGATTTTGAGACTTGGGAGCCGCAGAAGATCACACAACATGTCATCAGGAAAGATACCGATTCACTATCTTACACCAAACTTATTCTAATGGTCTCTTCCAACCCATTTCTGGACTAATCCCAAATTAACTTTCTATCTTCCATTATTCAGAACAGCATATAAGAATTCAAATATTGCCTTCAAAATTAACTCACCTCTTTCATTGTTAGGTTCATTAAATATCCTTCAAAACAAGTCCCTGCCATCTCTCCACCAGGTTTCATAAAGCTTTTCCATTTATCATGGTCTCAATGTCTTTATTTCTCCACTTGAGTTTTCAACGTTCTTTATAYCTTCCTAAGTCATCTTACCTTCTGTGATCTAGTTCCTTTTATGTTGCTGGCAAGTAGGCAATGTTTCTTCGCAAGTAGGCTACTTTTTTCCTGAAGGTTTCATTTTCTGAAGTGGCAAATTGTGAATTGTGGATAGAAATATATGGAAAGATAWCTGGATTTCTTTCAAACTACCCCTAACTGAATACATGGTGTTTTGTTTGGTTTGGGGCTTTTTTGGACTTTCTCAATGACTTTCCTTAATTACTTATTTCCTGATTCCATGGGGTGACTGCTCCTCAGACCTGACATGCAAAAAGTGTTACTGTCCTGAATACTCTGGGACACGGGTACAGTGCTCCTTTCATCAAATAGAGATGTTTCTGCAAAATTCTTACAAATGGAAGCACTTCAGAATATTGTTTGCTACCATTCATTCCTAGCTATCATTCATTGCTTGAAGTCCTAAACACATTGTTTTCTCAAAAAAAAAAAAAGCAAATGAGTGGGAAAAAAAAACAACCCACAGGTATCTCTTGCTTCCTGATTATTTTGTACTGTTTAATGCCTTTATGCAAATTTATTAGAAATCCATTCACTTATAATTAAATCTCTCAATTAAAAAATTTAGTTAATCTACCCAAATTTCTTTGGCATATGAATACCATAGATTTTGTCTTGTGTCTCACACGTGAAAGGTTAATAATTATTTTAGATGTGTTATAATAAACTGGCTTTTTTTTTCTTTTCCATCTGGAAGGTATATAATAAAGTCTTCCAGAGGTTAAAAAGCCCTTGAAACTGAAGCACAAGGAGAACACAGAACATTGAGGCAGTGAAGATCTCAATGGGATATAGAACACTRCAGTATGCAAATACATATATCTTGATTTAAATAAGACATTAGTATTAGTTTGGCATTAATGTATAAATCAAAGAAAACTGACCCTTAACTTCATCTGTTATTCTTGAATACTACAGGAACAAAACAGACGCCCTCACAATTCCCTTTCCTAATCCCCACCCACTCTTTACAAAAAGATAGAATTTCATAAAGCTATTAAATGTAAGACCACCATTTCAGAACTCAGCTACCTGGGGCTAAGCTCTGTCAGATTTGGGAATTAAGCTCGTTAAGTTGCTTATAAAACCCCTTTTCTCCTCTAGTAGGATGGTGGTGATGAATGGTTGTGTCTGAGGAACTGCAGGTGTCTTTGATGGACAGCCTGCTTCAAACGAGTTAAAGTTCTCACTTTCTTTCCTTCCCCTTCTACCTGCTAAGGAGAGTGGTATTACAAAGAAAGTGCCCTCTCCTACTGTTTTATCCCCTTGTACAAACTCTTAGAAAGTGGTGGGTTTCTTTTTTCCTTTTATTTTTAAATAAGAATCAGGCTAAGAGATATTTTTCAGCATCCTCAAGCTGAGAACAACAATGTATATGAAAACACAAAAAAGAGGATGTTAAAAAAAGATCAAGTTTCATTTTGGTCTTTTGAGAGAGAAATTGTGATTTAACCACAAGTCAGAAAAATTCCTATTCTCCATTCATGACCCATGAAGTTAAATATCTATTGGTAATTTTAACAACATCACTAAATGAATGTGAATACACACTTTGTCCTTGAATGCTGTTTGTTTGTCAAGGTACCTACTATGTTTGTACAATATATTTATTTGGACAGGAAAATATACTTTACTTTCGAAGTCATACCATTGCTTGACTGAGGTGAAACTTCCAATAAGTTTTCTGCAATAAAAATGCTCCTCACAGAGGAAGTTTCACTTTATGAAATTTTTTAAGACAAAATTGTGCAAACCCAAAATTACCATGGCTTTTTTCCAGTGCTGCAAATTCACAATATGAAGGCCTGTTGGTGATATATCATAACAAACCTTGAAACAAATTCATACAACATGATTCTAATAATGAATTTGGAAAAATAAAAGGGGGGGATAAAAGCATCTTTTTTGGAATCCAATTTAAAATTATACCAATGGATGAAGGCAGATGGGACAGTGAAATATTTGCAGATTACAACTACCATCTGTCCATAATTTATTATCCATCTGATTGCAGGTTATTATTCTTTTTCTGCTATCATTAAAGACTTGTTATTTATCTTGTTACACCACTTCTGCATTTAACATTGAGACCTTCACAGATTTGAGTGCTGTTATCTCCAGTGACCTATAATTTATGTAAGTCCTTTTGGTGTCCTTAGTTCTGTTCACCAGACATCTAAAAGTGAATATTGCTCTCAGCTTAGATTGCTGATTAATTAATTTCTACCTTCTCTATCCCTGCGTTCCAGCCTTGGGTTATGAGTTTAAAGTAATAATTCACTGTTGCATATAGTTTGTCAAGTTAATTTCTGCAAACTTTTGATAGAGTCCAATTTCCATGCTACATTTAATAGCTGGTCCTTTAGAAATTAATCCCTTTCTATCTGTGATTTATTTTTTCTTCTGCTGCTTAGTGACAAAAATGGATTTTTCCCCCTGATCTGCTGCGATCTGGCTGCTTTTCCTGCAGTATTCAGTGTAAATGACGTGACTCCATCTGCTACTTTTTTCTCCCTTGTGTAGTTTTAGCTCTGAAGATCACAGCGCAAGTTGGAATGTCACAACTGCAGGTGGCAGAACTACATACAGTTCTAAATAGAGACTGGTAGCAGTGGCAAAGTTTGAGTACAAATCTAAACATTCCCAACACTTGTGCAGATGCGAAATTTCTCATCCAGCCCCTAGACATAGGCTTTCCACAAATCATCCAAAAGCCAGCTACCTTCCATTACTATTTTCCATTAGCCCAGTAAGGTTTGCTTCCATGTTGCTAAACGCAAGCAAATAATTATAAGTTCAAGATAACCTGCTACCTTCCCTTTACCATTACATGTTCACTCAAGGTGACCCACCCATCCTCTAGAAATGAGTCTCTTTCACTCAGCATCAGGCTTCCTACCCTTTCCATATCTAATGAGGACCATAAATAAAGATCTGGATTTAAAGGTACAGAGCCTGTGGGAAATATTTTACTCTTTTTCAAATTTATTTTCGTCCTGAATTGAGACAGATAATCAAGCTACTAACTCCTCTAAAAGAACAGAGTATTCAAAAAAAATAATTCATAAACTTTGAAATATTTCACTTATATTTCTTTRATGAACTCAGAAAACCATTACAGCTTTGATTTAATACTGAGTTGCACCCTCCCAGGTTTCCACAGTCTCAAAAAATTATCTCATAGGGTTGTTCAAACCTCATTTCCCACAGTTCACCACAATTATTTCAGTAAGGGTGACACCACACTGTAGCAGATTTCTTTGTAGCCTCCAAGCCTTATTTCCTCACTTTCAGCTCTAACATTTTATTGTTCCATTTTATAAACTTAGACTTTTGTCTTTCAGTACAGACACTTTCCCTCAAGCTTTTCACTGTTCCCTCTGGTTCTCATTTCCATACATCACTGCCATTCCTGACTTTCCTGTCCCCTTCTTCAACAAGGTCAACTATCTCATTCTGCACCAAATTCAAACACTTGAACAAGGAAAATTTCTGACCTAAATGTGCAGCACATTGGTGTGATAACGTTTTTGGAACACTAAACCAAAAAATTAGAGTTGTATTTGTAGACTATCTATCCTCRAATTTGATTTCATGGCTACATTTTGCAAAAGTGCATTCTCATCCCCAGAATTTTCTCGCTTTATTTCATGGAAGCAGATCTAGCTTTAGTCAGGACCCAAGCATCAAGCTACAAAATACAAAGAAGAAATTTTCAAAATATGTTTATCCAGTAACTAGCGAAGCACTTTGATTTCAGCAGGTACTGGCTAGCATCCCAAGCTTTGTTTAATATTGTAAGTAGGAAATTGGTTCTAGATCATTCATAAACTCTTGGAGTCAGTACCCACAATGAGAGTTCCCTAACCATCACATAGATTAATTCTTTAGCTAAAAATATGGTCCATGTCTGYTGTTAAGGCTAGGATACGGGGCAGCCAGGAATACAAAAGCCATCGAGACAGGAAAAGATAAGAGGAGTGTAACTGTGATGTAAATGTTACAGCATTTGTTTGTGGATCTCCATGGTCCTAGGTCCTGTTCCCAAAATTAGCCTTATTTTAATCCAATATACAGTATGTTCACACATCTGGGAACAATTTCCCATGACATAAACATAAACAGCTTTAGAAATTCTGATTTTTTTACAACATATTACTTGTATAAATGCAGCATTTCTATCCTCTTACACTGTGTAGAAAGCACCCCAAGATCAACTGATGTTATTGCAATAATGTATTGCAGTTATAAAATGATGTCAGCTGAAGTGAGCATCATTTATGGAGTACTGGATTAAAGACTGTAATATTCTAAAAATTCTTCACTGTTGGTCATAGAATCATGGAATCACAGAATGTTTTGGGTTGGAAGGGACATTTAAAGATCATCTAGTCCAACCCCCCTGCCATGGGCAGGGATGTCTTCCACTAGATCAAGTTGCTCAAAGMCCTGTCCAGCCTGATCTTGAACACTTCCAGGGATGGGACATCCACAATTTCTCTGGCAAACCTGTTCCAATGGCTCACCACTCCCATCATAAAAAATGTCTTCTTTATATCTAATCTAAATCTACCCTTGTCCTGTCACTACAGGCCCCATTAAATAGTCTGTCCCCATCTTTCTKATAAGCCCCCTTTAAGTATTGAAAGGCTGCAATAAGGTATCCCCAAAGCCTTCTCTTCTCCAGGCTGAACCACCCCAATTCTCTCAACCTTTCTTCATAGGACAGATGTTCCAGCCCTCTGATCATTTTCATGGCCCTCCTCTGGACCTGCTCTAACTGGTCTATGTCTTATACTGGGACCCCAGAGCTGGATGCAGTACTCCAGGTGGTGGTCTCATGAGAGCAGAGTAGAAGGGGAGAATCACCCACCTCGATGTGCTRGCCATGCTTCTTGTGATGCAGCCCAGGATACGATTGGCTTTCTGGGCTGCAAGCACACATTGCCAGCTCATGTCCAGTTTTGCATCCCCCAGTATCCCCAAGAACTCCTCCACAGGACTGCTCTCAATCCCTTCATCCCCCAGCGTGTATTGATATTGGGGATTGYCCCAACCCAGGTGCAGGACCTTGCACTTGGCCTTGTTGAACTTCATGAGATTTGTATAGGCCCATTCCTCAATCTTGTCAAGGTCCTTCTGGATGGCATCCCCTCCTGCTAGCCAATCAACTGCACTACCTATCTTGGTGTYGTCTGCAAACTTGCTGAAGGTGTACTCAATCTCCCTATCTGTGTCATTAATGAAGATATTAAATAGTACTGCTCTCAGTACGGACTCTCGAGGGACACCAGTCATTACTGTTTTCCACTTGGACACTGAGCCATTGACTGTAACTCTTTGGACATGGCCATCCAGTCAATTCCTTCTCCATCTAACATTCCATCCATCAAACCCAAATCTCTCCAATTTAGAGGTMAGAATGTTGTGGGGGACCATATCAAAGGTCTTACAGAAGTCCAAGTAAAACATTCGTAGCTCTTCCCTCGTTCACTGATGCAGTCACCACATTGTACAAGACCACCAAATTAGTCAGGCATGATTTGCCCATTTTGGCTGTCTCTGATCACCTCCCTGTCTTCCATAGGTTTCAACATGTCTTCCAGGAGGATCTGCTCCACAATCTTACTGGGCATGGAGAGTGAGGCTGACTGGTCAGTAGTTCCCAGAGTCCTCCTTTTTACCCTTTTTAAAAACGGGTGTGATGTTTCCCTTTTTTCCAGTTACTRGGGACTTTGCCTGACTGCCATGACTTCTGAAATATGATTGAGTAGCTTGGCATCTACATCAGCCAGTTCCCTCAGGACCCTGGGATGCATCTTGTCAGGTCCCATGGACTTACGTATCTTCAGGTTTCTCAGGTGGTCTCGAACCAGATCTTCTCCTACTACAGGTGGGACTTCATTCCCCCAGTCCCTTCCTTGAGGGTTCAGGGGTTTGAGAGATGTGGAAAGRGTGATTGTCAGTGGTAACTGAGGCAAAAGGTTTACTGAGAACCTCAGCCTTCTCCGTGTTGATTGTTACTAGTTCTCCTGTCTTATTTTTCAGGGGCTGTACATTTTCTTTGATCTTCCTTTTCTGGCCAACATACCTGTAAAAGCCCTTCTTATTATTCTTCGCATYGTTACGATATTCAGCTCCAACTGTGCCTTAGCTTTCCTGATCTCATCCCTACACATTCAGTCAGTGTCCCTACATTCTTCCCAGGGTACACATYCCTGGTTCCATTGCCTGTGCATTTCCTTCTTACACTTCAGTTTGACCAGGAGTCCTTACTAAGCCATGCTGGTCTCCTTCCTTCYTTGCCTGATTTCTTACATATGAGAATCAAGAGTTCTTGCATTCTAAGAAAACTGTCCAGCTCTGTTCAGAAACTTTGTCCCTGAGGGCAGTTTTCCAGGGGATACCATCCACTAATTACTTAACTGAAGGTTTGTTCTTCTAAAATTCAACATCCTGACTCTACTCTTCACCTCATCCACCAATACCCCCAAGTCCTTCTTGGCAGGGGTCCTCTCGATTCTTTCATCCCCCAGCCTGTATTGATACCAGGGATTGCCCTGACCCAGGTGCAGAACCCTGCACTTGCCCTTGCTGAACCTCATGAGGTTCACACAGGCCCACTTCTCAAGCTTGTCCAGGTCCCTCTRGATGGCATCCTGCCCCTCAGGCATGTCAACTGCACCACTGAGCTTGGTGTCATCTGCAAACTTGTTGAGGGTGCACTCAATCCCACTGTTTGTGTCATTGATGAAGATATTAAACAGTGGACATTGAGCTGTTGACCACTACCACCTGGAAGCAACCATCCAACCAATTCCTCACCCACCGGACAGTCCACCCACCAAATCTGTACGTCTCCAGTTTATAGAGAAGGATGTTGTAGGGGACCATGTCAAAGGCCTTACAGAGGTCCAGATAGACGACATCAGTAGCCCTTCCCTTATCCACTGATGTAGTCATTCCATCACAGAAGGCCACTAAGTTGGTCAGGCAGGACTTGCCCTTGGTGAAGCCATGCTGGCTGTCTCGAATCACCTCCCTGCCCTCCATGTGCCTTAACATAACTTCCAAGAGGATCTGTTCCAGAGGGATCTGTTCCATGACCTTGCCAGGCACAGAGGTGAGACTGACTGGCCTGTAGTTCCCTGGGTCTTCCTTTTTTCCCTTTTTAAAAATGGGGGTTATGTTTTCTCTTTTCCAGTCAGTGGGAACTTCACCTGACTGTCACGACTTCTCAAATACGATGGATAGTGGCTTAGCAACTTCACCTGCCAGTTCCTTCAGGACCCGCGGATGGATCTCATTGGGTCTCATGGACTTGTGCACCTTCAGGTTCCTCAGATGGTCTTGAAGCTGATCTTCTCCTGCAGTGAGCGGCACTTCATTCTCCCAGTCCCTGCCTTTGCCTTTTGCGGCTTGGGTTGTGAAGCTCGAGTACTTGCTGGTGAAGACCAAGGCAAAAAAGTCATTAAGTACCTCAGCCTTCTCCGTGTCCTGGGTAACCTGGTCTCCCATTTTGTTCCAGAGAAGGACCACATTTTCCCTAGTCCTTTTATCCCCAACGTACCTGTAGAAGCTTTTCTTGTTGCCCTTGAAATCCCTGGCCGGATTTAATTCTATCAGGGCTTTTGCTTTCCTAACCTGGTCCCTAGCCGCTCGGACAATTTCTCTGTATTCCTCCCAGGCTACCTGTCCTTGCTTCCACCCTCCATAGGCTTCCTTTTTGTGTTTGAGTGTGTCCAGGAGCTCCTTGTGCATCCATGCAGGCCTCCTGGAAGTTTTGCCTGATTTCCTCTTTGTTGAGATGTATCACTCCTGAGCTTGGAGGAAGTGATTCTTGAATATTAACCAGCTTTCTTGGGCCTCTCTTCCCTCCAGGGCTTTGTCCCATGACACTCTACCAAGCAGATCCCTGAAGAGGCCAAAGTCTGCTCTCCTGAAGGCCAGGGTAGTGAGCTTGCTGTGCACCCTCCTCGGTGCCCTAAGGATCTTGAACTCCACMATTTCATGGTCACTGCAGCCGAGGCTGCCCTTGAGCTTCACATTCCCCACCAGCCCCACCTTGTTGGTGAGAASAAGGTCCAGCATAGCACCTCTCCTCATTGGCTCCTCTATCACTTGGAGAAGGAAGTTATCATCRACACATTCCAGGAACCTCCCGGATTGCTTATGCCCTGCCGTGTTGTCCCTCCAACAGATATCGGGGTGGTTGAAGTCCCCCATGAGGACCAGGGCTTGTGAATGTGAGGCTGCACCTATCTGTCTATAGAGGCCTCATCCACTCGGTCTTCCTGGTCRGGTGGCCTGTAGCAGACCCCCACCATAATGTCACCTGTCCCTGCCCTCCCTTTAATGCTGACCCATAAGCTCTCGCTCGGCTCCTCATCCATCCCCCGATGGAGCTCCATGCACTCCAACTGGTCATTGACATAGAGGGTGACACCCCCTCCCCMTTTCCCCTGCCTGTCCTTCCTAAAGAGTCTGTATCCCTCCATTCCAACATTCCAATAATAGGAGCCATCCGACCACGTCTCTGTGATGCCAATAAGATCATAGCCCTGCAGGCACACACATGTCTCTAACTCCTCTTTCAAATATYTGATTTGATCTCTTTTTATTCTTCCTGTATTGATTTCTGCTTYCTCTAACCATCTAACCCAGTCTTTATACTATGTATTTCTATTAAAATGTTGGGGTTTTTTAATAACATCTATCCTTGGGGATGTTCAAGAGTGCCCACCACTGGAGGTGTTCAAGACTCAACTAGAGATGTCTTTGAACAGCCTGATCTCTGCAGGCTTACTTTGAGCAGCGGGTTACACAAGATGACCTCTGAAGGTCCCCTCAAACATAAATTACTATATGATTCCATAAACTCAAAATCTTCTGGCATGCCAGACTATGTGTCAGCCTGAACTGTAGCACAGGTACTGTAGCTCCATGTCAGGTAAAAATAACCTGCTTTGAAACATACAGATATGTAATTCCATCTCTGCCTTCATGCAGCATTTGCCATGCTAAATCATAACGATTTGCAAGACTGTAAGTTAAATGTTCTAATTTAAGAAGTCAGTAACTGTAGAAATCCAAATACTATTTGGTCTGATGATATAAATTTAAATTGGGTCATTTTAGCTATGCATTATGCTCTATCTAATTTAACTCCCTTTCTGTCATGCTATTTTTGGGCTACATTGTACAACCTTCATTCAGGTTGATTCAACAGAGGCATAGTCCTATTTTACTCATCCATGAAGCTTCCTTGATTTGAAGGGACCTATTCAACTACTAAAGAATTTGACAGCAAAAGGGTTACACGCTCTAGTCCTTAGGCAAAGCTGTTTCAGTTTAGGTTTTTTTATACTGACACTTTAACTGATGGTATTTATTAGTGTGGTTCGACTTTACGCTACTCTGTGCAGTTGGGGAATAATATATTTTAATAACAATTATAGTAATACAGAATGGCGTGGCGTGCTTGGGGATCCATATTCTACATTCTCTGGAAAACAAATTGTGGTCAGGATGGAGTCTCCCCTTAGAAAGCACTTGAGCAAATGGTGAAAAATGCTGCATTCTGGAAGTAAATTCAAAGCAGGTGGACGGGGCAGCAGGAGGCCATATTGCAGAGAAATGGGCAGCTTCAGTCTCTCTCATTGCATATTCGTCAACTCCACCTGTTTATGTAATGACAAACAGCCAGACRTAAATAACTGAATGGAAGGAATGACTTCCCATTGAAACTGATGCTGTTCTGAAGCTGTATATGAAATTTCCAGTTGTTACTGGTAATGATCTGTCATATACCTATAAAGCATTTATTTTGAAGTAGAATAAGCGTGACTGCATTATCAAGGTAAATACTAAGCTATGGAAACAGTACTCTGCTGCGGTCTAGTTAAGAATCCTGTTCCTTTTTACTTTTGGCCACATCCCTGCCTTCTGTTTGCCAGTGACAACCTGTGCTGAAAGTTAGTASGGGTGATGATTTTTAACTTGTTACCACCAGTGAGCTGATTGCTTTTCAAGCCTTCCCTAATCTGCATGTTCACTGCAGGAGTAGTATTCTGCCTGGCACAAACTTTTAGAGGAGCTGAAGCACTGGCTTCCCGAGTGCTGGTATCTCAGATTAGATTTCACTGCGCACTATTTACATTTGGAGTTAGACTTCATCATTAGTCAATTAAAGCAGCAGACATGGATTAGTACTCTGTATATGTGTCAATTTATCCACAAAGCACAGTCATCTTGTTTGTCAGCTGGTAGATGGTTTATTCCATTATTCACCTGAGACATTTGCTTTGCCAGATAATCAGCCAGACATTTTGTATTAGTTTTTAAGCAACAGACTGTATTTTCAACTTTAGCTAATCCAGGTTGTTTGCTCAGAGATTTTTCTAGTCACAGATCCTAGAGTTCTCCTGGAAATTTATCCTACAGCTAATTAAGAAGCTGTTTTTATGATTCACTTTACCAGGGCTGACACACAAACAGCTCTGCAGCAAAGCAAACCTTCTGCGGGAAAGTGGGGCCAAATTCCACTCTCTCAGCTGAAAGAATGACTTATTTACTAGTAACTTAGTCTGGAAGAGAAATAAAATGGGTATAATTCTCTCAGAGCCTAGAATAAAGTGTTTGTGTTTGCTTTGAGGCATGTTACTGATCACCCTAAAATAAAAAAAGGTAGTCTGTAAGAAATCTTAAAAAAAAAMCCACTCAAACAATACCACAAAAATAACACCAAAAAAGAAGGACAACAATAAATTCTCCTTTTCATATTGGTCTTCTAGTCAAGGCTGAGAACCTTCGGAGTGTAGTAAGGCATTAAATGACAATCCTGGAGTCACTTYTAATCCCAGCCTTACCCTGACCCACCCCAAGTACATTGTACCACCCAGCCTCTTGCCCACTAATTACGTGACTGAGGAGGTAAGATTAGCCTGTGCAATGTGGCAAGCTCCTAGATATTTGAGGAGGAATTTAAATGCACACCGTCAGGAGTAGGAAAAGTTAATACTAGACAAAGGAAAACACATTTAACCTGCTTCYACAAGTAGGTAGATGCATTCAAGGACAGATGAGGCTCTTATAGTAACTGGTTATTCTCTAAAGGAGGAAAACATCAGTGTTTTCTTAAATGCCGCAAAAGTTCCAGGGAGTCCTTGAGTCAAGCATGTTTGTTTGTCATTTACAGAAACTATGTTAATTATGCATATAAAAGTAGTTACGAGTACTGGGGGTGGGSATTCATTTTGATATAAAGTTCTCTAGTATCTTCTTTCTAGTTAGGGCCAGTGCTGTGACCCTTACACAGAAACTGTATGTAAAGTCAGTAGGAATTTTGGCTGTACTATATGACTATGATCAAGCCTTAAATATCTCCTGCTTTTGAAGAATAGTATCTAAAATTACACATTGATTTGTTTTTACCAGTCAGGAAATTAATTATTGTATCATCATTTGCTGCCATTAATCATTATTTAAATGAAGCTGGTTTTTTTTCTTTTTTTTTTTTTTTTCCTGGAGATTACTTCTATTACTTAAAATAATATTAAATATCACATTAACATAGCACCTTTTCTCAGTGAGCATGCCAAAGTGGTGCACCTTGCATACAGAATATTAAATTGAATGAATTTTCCTTGCATACAGAATATTAAATCGAATGAACATAGCCACCTTCTGAAAGTGGGGAAAGGTTTAGAAGGCATACCATGTTCTTAATAACATTCAACATGTGAAGTTAAGAATACCCTATCCAATGGAAAGAACAGGAAAATTTATAGGATTCAGCTGTGCTACAAGAGAGTAGAATTCTTGTTTTTTATGAAAAATGATGAGATATTTCTGGTTAATTCAAATTATCAGATTTATTTCAATTTGATTTCAAAAAGAAAATATTCTTTAGAAAATATTGCCCCAGACATCGTGTTTTGGACTTGAAAGAAAAAGTGCCAGACCTACTAAATCACAAGGTGACTCTTTGTTCCAAGTTCTGCTTGATGCTCTTCAGCCTAAAACAGAGGTAATGTCTCTGTTTCCACTTGGACATGTAGTATAGTCTTAACATATTCATATTTCCTTGGATGTTTCTGGAAAGATTTTCTAAAAGATTTTCACCTTCTGGTAAGAAATACGGAAACTCTTCAGGTACACAACCCATTTCTCTAATCTCATATAGCTGCCCTTTCACAACAGGTGAAAAAAATGGTAAATGTAGAGCAAGGTAAACAAATCTGTGGAAGGCACATTTTATAAACACATTCAGTGTATTTTACTGACTCTTCACAAGAGTGTTCCCAACGCCTTCTATGGGGCTTCCCTCCATAACCGCTAACCCATCATTTGCCAGAACCTCACTCTGATTTGCTTGGGACTACGTAACATTTGGCATCAAGGCTCTCAGTTCTCCCCATGCAAATGAATTCCTTGCCAGTATTAGTAATCACCCAAGAAGTTTAACCCTTCTGACCTCACATTAGTGGCAGACAGCTGTAAGAATATGTCTTTGTTAGCCACACAAACCAGATGTATCTATTAAAACCACACATACCCTTGTAACTCTGTCTGTGGTAAGAAAAGGACTTCTGGGATTAGATGTGTATATCTTTTAAAAACAATCTGAGAGATTGTCAGGCCAACTACCTTCTGTAATTTGCAAAGTATAAATATTACTTGTAAGAAGTCAGTTTTTCATATGCAAATATTTTTCTATACTCAGACTACTACTTCTTTGTTTAGAGAATGTTTCATTGCCTTTTCAAGGAGCTTATCTCAGGCTATATTATATCACGTCTCCTTCTTATATGGCACTTCAGCACTTCAGCTTTATGAAATTTTGTTTTCTTCCAGTTCCAACATTGACTGAAGGGTTTTTTTGTTTGGTTTTGTGTTTTGCTTTCCATTGCTCAAGAAACAGATTTTCAGCTGATTCTTTACTTCAAAATCATCCCCCCTCCCTATTTATGATTTTCTTAGGGATTTTTCTCTGGTGGTGGCTCATTTTTTCACTAGGGTTCTTAAAAGCATTCACCTAACTTGATTTGTACTTAGCAGTCTCACTTTGAACAGAAATACATAAACCATTTCCTGTTTGATATTTTTTCCATAGGTATAAAAATGATTATTTTGTATCGTTAGTGCTGTAATGCATGTAAGTTCTGAGTCAGCTTTAAATTAAAATACTTTAAACTTGGTGGGAGATGCAAAAGGAGAAAAAACACCGCTCTTTCCCATTTAATTTTATTTTTTAGCATATGTAGCAAACTGGATGTAGAGTCCGAGTCCAATATTTTAGAAAGCAGCATAATGAGACTTTCTGTCCAAATGCAGTCATAATATTTTGTTCTTTTTATTTCTGGCTCAGTAGAACTGATAATAAATAAGTAATTTGGAGAAGTAAAAAATAGTATGTGCATTGAAAGAGCTTTTTAAAGTCTGGCTTCTATCATGACTAACGACACTTTTGAAGCATGGGCTGTTTTCATAACATATAATTTGTGAAAATTATTTTATATGCTTTATTATTAAAAAGAAGGTATTTATATTGGCTTCACACAAAATACAGTGAAAATATTTAGAATTTACAAAACCTCATTCTTCAAAGCCTGAACTTGTTTAAGTGACTTGTGCCAAACCCTATTCTTTAATGTTCTTTCTGACTGTAAATCAACAGCAACATTTGATGTAGGTTGATGGAGCAATGAGCTAAAGATTTTCTGAAAATCACTAACATTATGTATACAGAAAATTTCAAACTTGTCCTTTTTTCTCTTTGAACACAAAAAAGGAAGAGTTGATCATTACCATTGTTTTTATTAGACCGGCAATGAGTAATCTGAAGTAGAGGAAAAATGACAAAAAGATACCCTCCATTGATCTATTGAAGGATCTAGACAGGGAGGGCAGGTGGTTTTGCTTTGCTTGGCTGGCTTTGGGGCTCTTCTATAGCCCAAGCTGCCTACAGTGTATGGTCCAGCATGTGACACTCATATCCTCACTTCCCAGAGTAAATTCAGCCTTCATCTGAGTCGGCCTGTACTTCCCATCTGACCTTGCAGTGGGCTACATCCAAGCCATTGCGGGAAAGTCATCGAGGCATTTTCAAGAGGGAATTAGATGTTGCTGTATTGCATCCACAAAGCAGACTGATGACAAAGGTTCATTAAAGACTTCTTGGAAACAGGAGCTGTTAGCAGTCAAAGCTAGCCATGAGGATACACCTGTAAATAAGTGATATGGACAGTTGGCTAACCTGGCCCTGAGCACTTCCTTTGAGCTGTGTGCATAGCATGACAAACAGGGAATGGTTGATAAAAGTGATCTGTTCAGAAGCTGATAATAAGACATTTGTCTTCATACAGCTCAGGATTAGACAGAAAAACACAATCGCACAAAAATGTCAAAGCCAAACTGAAATAATTCAGAAATTGAATGTTTCTACAGATGGCCAGAATATCCATAATTATAGAGAAAACAGAAAAATAAGACAGAATTATAAGCAAAGCTTCCATACACCTAAACTAAATATTACCATGATCTAAATATTTGGCAATCTCTCCCTAAATCCCTACCCCCCCATTAGAGGTTCATTTGCCACCTCTCCTCTAACGTCTTTCACTGAGAGAACTGACGTTTGTCACAGAAGATGACATGATACCAGGCTACATGGTCCATACATCTGAGCATCAAAGATTCAATGCTGTAYAACCATAATAGTAGATGCTCTTAGAATGGATTCTAGAGGTTCTTGAATTTTAGCACATCAGACCATAAGGGGCCTTCCTCAGAAAACTAAAAATTTAAAATAAAAAAATAAAATAAAATAAAAAAGGAACTATGAATCTTTTGATGGATAATTAAAATATTCTTTTTTAGGAAAATAAACTCCCTAAATTTGAAATTCTGTGCCAATCTCCTACTTTCAAGGCCTCAAAAAACTCTTTCTTTACATCTAGAGTTTCGGTCTGCTGGTGACTTGTTTAATGGAAAAGATGAAGTGGGAGGAAAAGTGGACATTGTGCCATGGGTAACAGATTGTATGATTTTTTTCCAGCTCTTATCTACCACTGACAATGTGTTGGTGTTTTTTGATTGTCATATCAGTGACAGTGATCTTAACAGAAGAGCAGGTATTATTCATTTTTAATTGAGCTTCTCTTGATCTTTTGTCTTTCTGTCTATCTATTTTTCTGCTAAAACCATTGCTTGGCCCTAAAGTGTCTACTTACAGCATGTGACCAACAGAATGTCATTTTATTTTGGGAAATGGGAGGAAAAGCTTTTCCCTAACCCCACCTGTGTTTATTCCTCTGGAATAGTCTGAGATGTTACATACAAACCTGGCAACCTGTGACAATCATCTTCCAAGAACGTGAGGCTTCACTGGATATTGAATCAAAATGGGAAAGAAAATGTGTGACAAATTGAAATGCTAAGGCTGCAGAGAGAGCTTACAGTGCTGTAATATATTTAAATAAAATAGACAATATGTGTTTAAAGCATCTGAATAAGGTTTAATAAATATTTAAGGGATGGTTCTTGTCCTAGCACTAGCATTCCCATTCAAAGTACTGCTAACATACAAAAAGACTGCAAAACCGGTATTTGTTGCGTGTAAAACAGGTCTACTGCTGGGTCTCTCATACAAGTACAGTTCCCACTCACAGCCCTTAAAGACAAGGAGTAAGACTCAGATAGGATAGGATATGGCTAATCCAAAGCCATTAAATAATTTTGACACTGCAACTGCCCAGAATTTGGCTAAGACAAAATAATTTACGATTTCTCCTGGTTAAGTATACAGATCTTGCAGCTATTAGGAAGGCATGAGCTACAACTACTGCATTTAGCCTGTCTCTCTCTGACCTGTTATCAGTGTTAGCCATAAAATGAGGAGTTAATAAAGCAAGAGTAGAGTTCATTTGGGCTCAGCCATTGGGAAGAGTGTATCAGCTGCTCTTCTGCAGTGAGGTGCCTGTTTGGAACTAAGAACTAAGGTAAGATATTGCCTATGAAAATATTTTTTCTGGAGCAGAAATATGGAACAGTATATTAACCCAATTTCTTCCAAACAATACAGTTCCTGACTGTATTAGGGACACTCACTGGATTCACCCTGGGTCTACACTTCCACTCCCTCTTTTCTCTTAATTGTCTCTTTGATTGATTCAAAACATGGGTTTGGGTTCAAAATAATAATTCATTACTAAATTACAGAAAGCTCTGCTTTGCCTAATTTTTTTTCCAGCAGTTATTAACTCGACTCAAGTTTAAAGACATGCTTGGTTTGGCGTTTTTCTTTTCTTTGATGACTCAGCTCTTTTTGGAAAAATAATCAAAAGACATTCATACCAAGGATGACTGCTTTGTATTACCCAGTCGCATGTATAATCCTCACTCAGGAGCAGAATGTGACAATCAAAGTGAGATAGCAGCAAGCGAGCAACTCAGGGAAAGGGCTTGCATCTTCTAACTACAAGGAGATGGTAAATGGAATTTCCTTCTAAACAGCTGGAACAGTATTATAGTTTGCTTTTTCAAAGGGAGATAACTGTACACATTTGAAGGGGAGCTGGAGCATTCAGAAGTCAAAAAGTACTTGGGAAATCATATTTAGGTATCTGAGACCTGGCTTTTATCTTTGTGTCCTTTGACACTGCCATTTAGTTACCTTGCTCTCTTCCTTCCGCTATAAAAAATTAGATAAAGGATGAAAATTTACTTTTCATAATGCTTTGGCCACCTCTTTCTGTCTCCTCATGCACTGCAGGCAGGGGGAAATCTTACCTGGGAATGGTGGGGTTAGCCCCTGCCAGAACTTTACATCCTTTGCCTCTGAGTTTTAATTCAGTCCCACAAAAGCATTAGAGCTGCCGCTGCCTGCAGGCATATTTAGCTGCGTTTTCACCAATGTACTAACTCTTGAATCCGTGTACTCCTTCCTCCCCTCATTACTCTAGGTTTCTCTTCTACAGCCGGTTTCAAAACTGCTGGGTTATGCATAATGTATATGAGGTCCTTCCTTCTGGAAAACTAGGTCATTGAGATGTAAAATGAGTCTCTCCTACACTTTTGAAAACTGTACATGATGCAAAAGTTCAGCACAGTTACTTTACAATTTGTGGTTACAACACACAGGGTGGAAGCCTGCATTTTTATTAGTCCTCACCTGCCTGTATTGCAGTCACACTCGCTTTTGTCTAACTCTCCTATTTGGGTGTAGCAGGTTGTGCACAACAGTAAAGCAGTTTTCTGGTAGCAACAGCAACATCACTTCAGTTGTAATATTTGGTTTATGGAAAATGTAGCAGATAAGGAAATCCTGGTCAGTCCATGCACTATTGAGGCAGAGACTTCAAGACAAAAGGGATCTCTGAAGACCTTGTCTGGCTGAATGTTAACAAATCTCTCTATATATATATACTGAGAGGTTCCGGGAACTCAGAATTTTTCAAACTTTTTTCATACTGTCACCATGATAGCAGAAGGACCCTAAGACTAAAGAAAAATCTTATTCGTAGTAAATATTTGTGTTCTTTTGTGTCTTTTTCCTTATTATAATTCACACTGCCTTACCATCACATGCTGACTCTATCTAATGCTCCAAGACATCAGTCAGCCTATATTCTACTCAACTGTTAGTAGAGAAGTTGTTCCGTTAGAAACTCTGGCCCTGCAGATTTCAGTCAGGCTCAGCACTGCAAAACCTTTAAGYACCACAAGAAATTTCAGAAACATTACTTTCTTGTATTTAAAGATAATTTGAGTTTGTAAACTACGCCTTAAGTCCAATAGCATGTTGTAAATGATGAATGAAGAATGCTTAACAAACTAACAAACAACTTAAGACATCCAGAAGATCAACTATTCTTAAAACAAGATTCACACTGATGTATATTTACAATGGTTTTGTCTCTTTCTTGTACTTTTTGGAATAGATGATCGTGTGATCAACAGCAAGACTTTCCAATGACAGAATTACCTCCACTCTAAATTGCCATCTGATTACTGCATGGGTCAGAACTTCTTCACCTACCAACATAAATACTAGCACATAACTCACTCTGTGCATGTTAAGAGGGCTTTTCCTGTAAAGCTTATTAAATCATGTAACTTGAGAAGCAAAATAACTGCTTTGACAGTTCTGCTTTCTAATCAGAGATAGCAAATCCTACCTTTCTTTCACATTCTTCAGCTTCCAAGAAAAAGCTATTAATAGTTAGTAATATGGTAAGTGTTCTATAAGATATAACTCTATGGTCAATTGTTTCTGTCAGTGGCTGTTTTAAATACAGTAGAAGAAATTCCAAGGAACCCCATAATACTCAGTTCTGAGGTAACCTAGCAAAACCAAAACTTTCCTGCTAACTTCATAAATCTATGATTTTTTATGGCTTGCAAAATGAAAGACAACATATTCAGGAATTTAAAAAGAATTAGTTGCAATAGGATATTCACAAAACAACCCTTGTACTTTCTTTTAATTTGGCAAAGCATACAGTAGCTTTTAGCAGCTACATTTATAGGTCTTGCTCATGAATTTGTTTCTACTATTATCATAATCAAAGCTGTTCTCTCTACTCTATGGTTGAATGCTCAGCTGAAATATCTTTCCTTAATAGTTAGTGAAGGCTTTTCCTTTTGTTTTGTTTATTTATGTAATTTTTTTAGCATAATTTTTTCCTTTAGATCACTAACAAGTAATTAAGTTGCTTGTTTCCCCATTGACGGCAGACTCCTACACAACCCAAAATCTTCTGCGATCTTACCATCAGTTCCTTCTGCTCCATCTAAGGATTGTCTTATTTTAATCATCTGACTAATATAAAAGAATCTGTCCCTTAAAGAAAGRTTTTATGAAATTGTGTATTGTTGTTCCATAACCTCTGATTTTTGTCTACTTTCAGTCTAATAAAGGAAAACAGGGAAAAATTACTGATAAATGTAAATTTAAGCTATGTTTGCAGCTCAATATGCAGTCATCTGCACTCACAATGCTTTTGACTCATCTACTCCCACTCTGCAGGAAATTAACAGTAATCATGCTCCATGAATTGTGGGGCTGGTCTGTGTCATCTGAAATTTCTACTGCAAGTTGGATCAACTGAAATGGTGCTCTAATTGATGCCTGTTACTCTGAAGGAATGGTCTACATATCACGAGTCATAAATTGAAGGGCTGTGTTGTTGTTGTTCCTGCACTAGAGGCAATAAAATGGTTGTACAGGAAGAACAGAAAAAATTAATGTTATTTATAAAGTTTTAGTGAAATTGCATGGGTTTGAGCTAATTTTCAAGTGAATAATAAGTATATCTCCATCCAGCTGAAATAGTATGAGAGAACTGATAGTCACTTCTGGTTAAAATGTCATCTAAATGTGCAGTGAGATCAGTGTCCAAGGGTTCTAGCTTCAGTGATTTTTTCACTTTTACTGGGAAATCTGACTTTGCTGAAACAATACAAGACACTTAAGTGCTCTGCAACTTCATGGTAAAGGTTGTGTTGTGCAACATGGGAGATCTTGACTTACATTACCACTCTTGTCAGCATAAATTGACATGTGGAAAATTACCTCTGAATCAGCACCCAAATGTCATGACTATGAGTCTGTCTGAAGCCTGTGCTCTAACCATAAGGATATACATATACGCTCTTACCGCGTGGAAAATCTCACGGTGAAATCTATAAATTGATATTTAATTTTCACTTAAATACTTTTAAAATCTTGTTTTAATTCCAGTCTGTAATTAAACAAATGTCAGTGTCTCAAACATTACTACAAAACAGAGCTGGCAGCTTCTGCAAAGCTCTGATCTGGCATGCTCTGTTAACATTATTTGCAGAGGATGGATGGTTTGGTAGATAATAATCACAGAATTGCTATGGAACCACCATCTTCATTTGCAGACTTTTCCAAGCTGGTTCTCCCGGTAATAAGCCACATAAATTTAGACCCTTAACCATATACCAGTCGCTTGAGAAGCGACAGTTCAGGATTTATAAACCAGGTTATATTCATAATATAAAACTATACATATGCTTGTTATGAAGAATGCTATTTAACTACAAAAATATTTTTTTTCCTTTCCTACTAAGCATATTGATAAAAATATAAACACAGTTTAATTTTGTATTTGGCAACATCCTTTATTACTCTGTTGACTGATACATACCATGACGTGTTGGAACACGCTGCAGCCTCTAGCTGGATTCAACTGAGTAAATGGGAGGAGGCTTAGTCAGGTTGAAAAGGTATTATAGTTGTAATCCATTCAACTGTGGTATTGAATTTGTTGCTTTCAATCTCATAATTGGATCTTATAAATAAGATAAATAGGATATAATATACAAATAGGATAAATTATATACACATATAATGGGATAAATATTAAATAAATAAGATAAATAAGATAAATAGGGTTACTGCACAAGGTAAATGTACCCTGAACATTTTCTYGTTTACTAGATCTCTGCACAGAGGGTGTGCCTTCTGGCAAGGTAGGAGAGAAAGCTCCTGGGGTGGAGAGGAGCCCTGCAAGGAACAAGGACTCACTCTTCTAAAGTGCTGGAGACACACTTCTGGAAGTCATAGAGGGAACTGTGAAGCTTTTTGTCACCTGACTGCAACCCTGGAGAAAGTTGTTCCATAAGGCTATGTGGGAGAAAGAGATGTGCTGATTTATGAACCTGTTTTATTTCTATTTGATCTCGCTGCATATCCTGGTATTTTACAAAGTTAAATGTATTAGTTTATGTTCTGATGAAATCTAATTTAAAAACTCTACCTGAAGTCCTGTCCCATCATAAGTACTCCTGTGGTTTTGCTTGTATATGTCACACAGATACCAAATATTCTGGTGCCCAGCTTCATAATAAATTGCTTTCCCATTTTGCAGATGGGACTGTCCTTCATTGTGGATTACTACCAGTGGAGCTAAGGCACAACAAGGAAGAAAACATTGTTATCCTTCCTTCTAATCACTTAACATGTCCACTCATTGGACAGTTACTAAAATCACTATATAGTAAATGTCATAATTTACACCACTGTTGTATTTCTGAAGTAGTCATTGTTTCTGTTAACTTGCTTTAACTGCTCTTAGGTGACTAACTTGAGCTACCTGCAAATAAGAAAAATTATTGTTCTGGAATACAGTCATTTATGGCTGCATGCTAAAAAATCCCACCAAAATGTAAGCGTCTTTAGGTTAAAAAACTTTAGAATTATGAAAWTTTTAAGTTTTTATCCTTTTTTTTTAAGATTCAGCAACTTTTCTACTAAAAAGTTGTCATTCATTTTAAAATGTTTTCATTTTAGCAGTGGAGCAGAACAGAGCAACAAATAGAAGTGATACTATGGAAAAATAATACCACAGAAATTCTGGAAAGGACCTCATATCACAGTATCTTTCAGTATTTTCCTACAGGTACAGATCAATTAGAGGGCTTTTGAATGACTTGCAATTCCAAAGTACGGTAGCTAAAGAATCAATATCAATACTAATAAAWGGGAGAAGTATAGCATTGTGACTGTACATAATTTGCATGTTGTATTGGAGGAGATAACAAACAAGGTTTAGGGAACTAGGGCCTGGGAATTAGAGATGAAGAAACATCTGTGGTACATCTCATTTCCATTGGTTAATGTCAGCTGATGAATCAACTGACCCTTGACATTTTTCACTTGAGTTTGACAAATAAAAGATAGTGGCAATAAGTAACAAGCTTTCAGAACGAGAACCCTATGCAATAACAATATTGTGCTTTGTATTAAACTATATATATRTGTGTATATAATGGGATAATGCAGTAGCAATATGGTGCTTTGTATTAAACTTTTAAAGACCAAAACTATTCCACATTTTAGCAAGTTCTGTTGCTTCACTAGTGGATCTTAGAACAAYTGACCAATTCAGACACACAACACTTACTAAACTTTACCCCTGAAAATTATCTATGCATGTGGACATAACAGTCACTGAGGGAAGAAGATGAATTTGGAACTGTCTTGTGAAGAATTAAGTTCACTACTTTGCCCTTTTGTTTCCTGCCTAAATAGCCTGTTCTGCATAAATTTAAGCTCCTGTAAATTTGTGCTTTTTTTTCTTCTGTTAGAGACCCTGCTTTTATTAAACTGATACTTTTAAACAAATGTTTATTTCAGACCCATCTCTTCAATCTATTTCCCCCACCCAGTTATATTAATTTAAAGCCAACATATGATGGACTTTAAAATTGATCTGGTTTACGTGGTGTTTAAAAGCAAGAGTAACCGAATATACACAAATTCTTGGTACCTGAAGAAGTGAAATCCTTGTAATTTTTTGCTAATTATTACTTATTAATTCCCTCTATATTCTCACTGCTTGTTGTTGTAGAGCTATTAAGTTCAGCTTTCCAAGAGGATCTAAGTAAGGAAAGACCTGACTCCTTCAAAGACAGTGTGAATTGATCACACAGCTGAACTCATGTATGAAAGCAACAAATTTATTCTGTAGCAATCAACCATTTCTTTTTGTTAGACTTCACTTATCATTTCACCATTTCCATTCAGTGCAGCTTTAGCTAATGCTAAAATTCACACTTATATTTGTGGTGGGTTGACCCCGGCTGGACACCAGGTACCCACCAAAGCAGCTCTATCACTCCCCTTCCTCAGCTGGACAGGGGAGAGAAAATATAACAAAAGGCTCATGGGTTGAGATAAGGACAGGGAGACATCACTCATCAATTACTGTCACTGGCAAAACAGCCTCAATGGGGGGAAAATTAATTTAATTTATTGCCAATCAAACCAGAGTGGGGTAATGAGAAAATAAAACCAAATCTTAAAACACCTTCCCTCCACCCCTCCCTTCTTCCCAGGCTCAACTTCACTCCCAATTTTCTCTACCTCCTCCCCCGAAGCAGCACAGGGGGAMGGGGAATGGGAGTTGTGGTCAGTTCATCACACGTTGTTTCTGCCACCCCTTCCTCCTCAGGGGGAGGACTCCTCACACTCTTCCCCTGCTCCAGTGTGGGGTCYCTCCCACGGGAGACAGTCCTCCACAAACTTCTCCAATGTGAGACCTTCCCACAGGCTACAGTTCTTCATGAACTGCTCCAGAATGGGTCCCTTCCACCGGGTGCAGTCCTTCAGGAACAGACTGCTCCAGTGTGCGTCTCCCACGGGGTCACAAGTCCTGCTAGCAAACCTGCTCCAGCRTGGGGCCCTCTCTCTACAGGGCCACAGGTCCTGCCAGAAGCCTGCTCCAGCGTGGGCTCTCCACAAGGTCACAGCCTCCTTTGGGCACGTCCACTTGCTCTGGCGTGGGGTCCTCCATGGGCTGCAGGTGGATATCTGCTCCACGATTAACCTCCATGGGCTGCAGGGGCACAGCCTGCCTGTTTTCACCATGGACTGCAGGGGAATCTCTGCTCTAGTGCCTGGAGCACCTCCTCCCTCTCTTTCTTCACTGACCTTGGTRTCTGCAGAGTTGCTTCTCTCACATATTCTCACTCCTCTCTCTGGATACAGTTGCTTTTGCATAACAACTTTTTCCCCTTCTTAAATACGTCATCACAGAGGCGCTACCACCGTTGCTGATGGGCTCGGCCTTCACCAGCGGTGGGTCCGTCTTGGAGTCGGCTGGCATTGGCTCTATGGGACACAGGGGAAGCTTCTAGCAGCTTGCCACAGAAGCCACCCCTGTAGCCCCCCCATTACCAAAACCTTGCCGTGCAAACCCAATACAGTGTTCTACCAAACTTTGTCATGTGTGCAGTTCAAAAGCTTGATACACAGGGTTTTACTGTGATGGTATTAGGCTGCCAGAAATATTGTTTTGTAGCAGCTAAAACTATTTGCAGATATATGGGAATTTTACTGAACTGTTTTTGCTGTAATGAAAAAAAATTTGAAATGTTTCAATGGCTTCCTTTAAGTCTAACAGAAAAACAATTCAAAAATATCTTGACATTTTGCTGTCAAGAGCAAAGAAGTTCCAGCAAGAATTCCCAGTCCTTGATTAGCCCAAGGACAAAGCAGAGCTAAAACCCTGGTTACTCAGCATGAATTGCAGTCCCTTAAACCGTGGTGAAAGGAAGTTCACTTACGTCTTCTATTAGTAGGGATTGGTAGTACCCTATCAACATATCTTACGTGTGTCACTGGAGAAAGGTCTAGGATCATATGTTTCTTCTAGGAGTGTTAATCATTTTCTTTAGCTCAGATAATGTTTATATAAACCTTGGAGCATGTCAGAACAAAAGATGAAGAAACTGCCATAGGCCTAGACCTGCCTGATCAAAACTTCTATGATCACTGACAAAATCATTCAGCCAGAAAAAGGAAATTATGCTATTGCTAAATAGTACCAATGATGTACTTAACAGAGACAGATTGAAGAAGCTGGAGTGAGAAAAGTTGAAAAGGTTGTGCTTTAACTCAGGCACAGTTAAACCAAGTCCTCTTTCAGCTGATTCAGCGCAGACATTTCTGTGCACTCAGTAACATCTAGGATGAATACCTTTATTACTGAGTTGCTGAATAAAAAGGCTGTTTTATGATCTGTCTGTCTTCCTTCACTTTTATTACATACACCTGAAAAATACAATTTCAAAAAAATGTGTACCTTCCTTTTCCCTTCCTCTTCTAATGGAACTTAGTTCAGCAATCAAACTAAACTAGTGCCACAGGCAGCACACATGCTGTTGGTCCTCCTGTTAGAAGACTTTACATTTTTTAACCCATTCAAGGGAGGTGACATGAGCAGATTAAGACAAGGCACTTGTTGCAGAAATGAAGCTGTTCCACTTGCAGTAGAATGCTGCATCCAGCTGTCTGTTATTGCAGCCCTGTGTTGGAGCAACGAGGCTGACAAGAAATTGAATCAGCAGGCAGTGGTAAGAAATGTATTTTTAAAAGCCAGTGGTGGTTGTTGAGTTGGAAGAGAGAAGAAATTAGTCATTAGTTTTCCCACCTGTTCTTGTGCTAAATATTGGCATTAATTACCTAGTTCAGAAATGCCAAGCAGCTGAGCACAGAAGGTTCAATCCAAGTGGTTTAAAGTGCTTCCTGGAGGTTTGTGATGTTGTTCCTTCGGTAAGACAGGAGCCTTTAATGGGAATACTCTAAAGCATGCTTAGTGTCARGTATGTGTCTCAGTTCCTTCTCTTTATTAAGGCTTTCTTACTGTATGATTGTTTGGTTTGATTTGCTTGCTTGTTTGTTTTTCATTTAACTGGTGGTTGTCAGGTTTAAGATACTTAAGAACCAGGCTTCTTTTTTTATTAAATTTTGTATGAAGAGTATTAAAAAATAAATTTATATTTTTGAACATAGGAGAAATTCAGAAAATAATACCTACCTTTTCCCCTCATAATTCCAAACATTTTTAGTTAGTGTTACTATAAAAAATATTTAAACTTTCTTAAGCTTTTTTTTTTTTTTTTTCTTCCTTACCAATAACTATGAGCAGAATATGTGGAATAACAACTGTCTCTGATCTGACTCTTATTAGCTTACAGCAGAACTCCCACTGGCAGTTAATCGTCCAGTTTTGCATTTGTTTTCAACAAAGAGTGAAACTGAGCAACAGACAGAACTATAGAGATCATTTATTTTCCTATTCCTGTCCTGAATTAAATCAATTTTTAACCGGTTGAAATATCATTGTGACAACACAGATGGTAATCCACAACCCAAACCGCTTGAATGAAATGCAAACAGAAGTTTAGCAAGCTATATACTGTTCCCAACTTTCTAGCTCTTTGTTTCTAATAAACAAAATCCAGGCCTAGAGTTTTTATTTGCACTGATGTAAATTGCCATAGTTTTACATAAACTATAAATGGTCTCATTAAGTTGTACAGATAGACAGACCCTCAATATTAGTAACTTCAGAGACTGATGGGCTCTATTGCCTTTATTCAAACTGCGCAAACCAGTGTTTGGTCCAGGTGACTTGTGGATGTAGCTCCCCTCTTGAGAGAACCACAGGGGAGTTGCTTTGTTTTGCCATCTCGCTGTTGTCAGCTTCAAGTGTGCTGCTAACAGATGCTTCAGACTGAGGCACAACACAAAGCAGCTAGATATTGGTGAACAAGGAGGGGAGAAAGGGAGCAATCAACCATGAACCAAAGCTTTTTTTTTTCTATTCTGTGCCATAAGTGGCAAACTTGGGTTTGTCCTTCTAAGAGATGTAAAAGTTATTAATTTGTTCTATTTGGGTTTTCCTGTTGTTTTTTTTTATTTTGGTTATTTAGGAACCCTTTGGCCAGARAGGAAAAATGTAATTTGCTTTTGCTCCCTTTGAGTTACCTTCAGGAGTGGTCATACTGCCCTGAAAAAGGGTGGTTGAAACTGGCCTTGGGGCATCAGGTGCATTGTTATTTAAGGAATAACCAGAAGCTTGTCATTTTCTGCAAAAATATCCTGCACCCATTGGTTTAATTTCTTCTGGCAGTAAATGATACTAGGAAATAAGCCATTGGGGTAGTCATTATCAGGATTCATGCTGCTGCTTTCAATTTCTCTTTAGTTTTTTTCCCCCAGAACACCACATAGTCTGCCTAACAATTATTTTATATTTGCTGCAGTGTGGGGCATGTTCATCAATGCTTCAATTAGAAGTGCAAACCTATAATTACCATCTCCACAGCCAGAAAAATGTGAAGTTTCATTTGTGATGATGAATATGCAGCTCTTTTAAAAAGTTCCTCAGTGTATTATTAGAAAGTGAAGGAGAAAAAGAAACAGAGGGGGATTTGTCTGACATTTCCACTAGGGAAATGGCAGTTATACTGAGACGCTTTTGTCCCTTTTAGTAGCAAAACATCAAAGACTTTATACCTTTTCTTCGATGTATAGGATATGAGTATAGCGACTACATATAATCTACTTAAGATAACTTTACTTTAAAGAACATGTCATTTATATAGATGAAAAGAATATTAACAGCATTGAAATGTGCATTTGTATGCTTTTGTAAAGAAAATAAGAGCATGCCTCTGTGTAAGAGCATATTGCAGACATTGGCTAGGATTAAGAAGGAGTTTTTATGTGTTGAGTATGCCCAGTCTTGGGGTACACCTTACAGTCTCATCATACTCAAGTGAGTGGTCTAAAGGAAGAACTATACTTCAGAGAGGTCCGGTCCCCTGCTCCCACTTTCAGCTTAGAGCTTCCCTCCAAGGAGGCCGCACCAAGTTTCTCCCACTCGCTATGACACCCTTGGTTTTAGCCAGCCAGGAGCCATTGCAAAATCTCTGTGCTTCTCTGTCTGATCTGACTGTACTGAAATTACTCCTGTTGTACAGCAGCATAAGAGATTCTTTTAGACCTCAATCACTGTGCACTGCTCTTGTTCTGATCTTACAAAACCAGGGAATGAAAGCACTTTAGATCATAGGTTGTCCCTGTGCCTCACAGGCCCATGCTACTGCAGAGAATCAGGACCATCTTGGCTTGCCTTCCTTCTTTTTCTAAAACTGTGCTAGGTATAACTCTAGTGACTACTGTTTTCTGTAGCCACTGTTATCCAGCAGCAAGTGGTACATCTTGCTGATTTCTTCTTTGACATGTCCATTTTAGAAATCCTCCATTAATTGTTTCAAGGACAGTGCGTCTATTTTTTTTTTTAAAGTCTTGTTCAGCTAAAGAAAAATATGTAGTGAATGGGCACATCTAAGTTGTAGTTAAAATCAGATAGTGGAGAAAGGCTGCAACAGAACGTGTCTGTGTGGAAAACAGTGCTGATTCTCCAAAGATGTTCACAATTCACAGCAGCCAGGTACAAGTGACTCCTGTGCAATTTTCAGTTGGTCTCTGCTAAATATGATTTGTAAATTCCTGCTGTTTGAGATGTAATGGAGAGCATGTGGCATTGAGAGGATAATAAACAAGAGGCAATGTAAGATTAAGGTTACTGAGTAAAAAGAGTCATTGTCAACTAGATTTGTAACAGAAAAGGTACTGTTGATAAATAAATGGCAGGGCTATATCTCAGTGGGTGGGTAGGACTATTCAAGGGTGGACCTCACTTAATTCTTATTCATAAATTCAGAATTGTTGAAAGTCAAGCAGAGATAGACCTTGCAAAGGAAATTACAACAAGTGAAAAAGGTTCTCTAGAAAATAGGAGAAAAGTGGAGTTGCAATGTGTTAAAAGTGGGTATTGTTTAAAGGATAATATGGGTCTGGCTCAAAAACTAAATGAATACTTCATCTCAGTTTTCAATAAAGAGGATTCTATAACACAGGACAAAGGCAGGATGGCTATTGGGAATGACTATATAGAAAYGCAAATTACAATAGTTAAGGTGAAATAAAACTCACATGGCTGTGTTGGAGTCAGGAAGATTCGGTAATCTTTATCAGAGATACTGAATAATCAGCAGATGAAAACTGAATTCAGTAGCATGGGTTCTTATTAAACATATCAACAGGTTTCATACTTAATGGCTGAAGAAAAACAGAATTAGTAGTTGTAATTAGGAGAGGGATAAAATGTACGAAAGTAACTATAAACATTAGGTTTGATAAAATGCAAGAATTTAGAAGGAAATATGAAGGAAAGCACTGATTTGACTATAGCTATTAAAAGAAGCCCTGATTTACCAAAAGTGGTTTTTATCCAAGCAGTCTGGCATTTTCCTTCAAGTGTAAATCTTTGTCTTAATGAGGCTCTCAATATTAGAGTTGGGCATAAAAAACTAAAAATATTTTCATAAATAGTCAACTCATTTTAATAGATTTTGCTTTAGTCATGGCCAACATTAATAATCATCCTTATTTTATTGGCATAAACACATCACACTGTTCAACTGTACTTTTCAACTGACGTTTTCCTCTTTGTAAACACTACTGCCTTTACCACTTTAACGTTAATGGATTGTAAGCTCACAGCAAAACATGAGGATGGGAAATACCATCTTAATTTTAGAGACAAGAGTTGAACCACCACAGGATGAATGAAGAGAACTGGCAAGGGAATTTGTGGATGAAGCAGGGTTTGAAATGAGGCCCTACTCTACTCGGTTTCTTCTCCCCTAAATCCTACTTTCTCTTTTAAATTTTTGTAAAGCAGGAGAAAGGAAACAGTCACTCCCAATACCTTTTCTGTTTCCAAATTGGCAATTTCAAAATACACGTATTCGTTTGCACTTGGTTTTGGGTATAGCAGCACTACAGTCCTTTCCTGCCAGAAGTCCCATATGCAACCCTGCTTCAAAAAAACTCAAGTACCAGTCACAGAGCAGCTGGGGCAATACAGCACTGATTGAAACCTCACCTGAGAAGTTAAATAAATATTGAATACAGTAGTACTCCAGTTATTTCAAAAGTGTCTGTGTAGAAGAAGATTGAGTTCACCTAATATGAGATTTCCACAGATAAGCTAAAGGCTCAGTTCACTGTTCTAAATGTAGGTGCTCTGGGGTATCTTACCTGGCTTCCAGTTGTTGGTCCAGAAGGAAATGGTCATCTCGGAAGTTCTGTGTCATGTAATAAATTCTAAAAATGCTTTTAAAATTATTTACTAAATTGTTGTTACTCATTTATCAAATATGGAATTTGTTTTGTCAGACTTGGTCTTCAAACTCACAAATAGTCTGCARTTAAGATCATGTGTATACCAGGCATTTATTCTACAGAAGACAGATAGGAGTAAAAGTAAGTACAGGCTTCTGGGGACTAAATGTGGTTCAAAACTCTGTTTAAACTTTTTGTAAATGGTAATTAACTTCCTCAGAAAAGCTTTTATTTTTTTTTCTCAGAATTCTGAACATACAGGAAAAATACTGGATCCTAAATGCTGACATTCTTGATGTTCCACGTGAAATACCACTTAAACTGAGAGTTATTGTTGTTCTGCCCAGTCCATTTTGGTATTTTCCAGTAGATGAGTGTTCATTTTGAGACTTAAGAACTGCAGACTAGTGATTGGTAAACTTGAAAGCACCAAAACTGCTTACTTAAAAGTGCCGGTTTGAAAACTCCTTTTATTCCTTTAAATTTCCTTTTTACTCTTCTCTCGTGTGCATGTGTGTCTGGAGGTGTGACTGCAGTGAGACCATGGATTGGAGGGCCTGTGTRTCTGTGGTGCCAGCAACTGCAGAGACCCCACTGAGTGGATGTCGATGCCAGCAACTGGAGTGGGACCTCAGTTTGCAGGGACCCGTGTGTCCCTGGTGCCAGCCACTGGAGCGAGTGTGGGTGTGCAAATGAGTGTGAGCGCCAGCGAAGATCGAGCCAGGTGAGCCAGCAGGTAGGTAGGTGGTCTGGGAGCCAGGGGATGAGTGGGTCTCTAAAAGTGAGACCACAGGGGTGCGGTAGGGGGTAGCTATTGGTGACCATGGGAGTCCCAGCTGGCTCTGTGTGTGTGCGTTCATGTGGCCTCAGAGTCTCATATGTCCAGGTGACAGCAGCTGGGCAGAATGGGTGTCTGAGCCCAGCTGTGGGGCTACCCACATTGCACATATGCACTTATACATATTCCCACTAGCAGAATTCCATCCTGCTCAGCCAGAGAGGGGAACRGGATGAAGTCGTTCATGCTGTCTGTGCTTGTGTAAGTGTTCTGTGAGTTTGCTGTGTTGATCTGTATGGCCAGACCTATATATATGTGGTGTATACCTGTGCTCCATATGTGTGTACTGGGAATGCATGCTCAGCCTCACTACTGGTTGGACATGGGGGCATGGAGCTGTGGCAGCATTGCCTCTCAGACTGTCAGAGCTGGTCCAGTTTTCCCCTAACAAAACCAAAAAACCCCAAGTCCCACTTTTTGGACAAAGGGAGGTTTTTCTTTTGTATAAGACAGCCTTTTCCTTTCCACAGATGAATAAAGATGCATTTTTTGTTCTACCAGAAGTCAACATCTGCACTGCCGTTGCTAGTAAATAGCTGTTTATTTCAATGAGGTGTTAAGCTCTTCCTTTTCTTTGGTGGCTGTTTGGCATTCCTGATTGATGGAAGCCGTCTTTCATTGAGTCTCTCTTTCTCTGTCTGCCCAAGCATTAAAACTGCAYGTCACCAACACTAAAGCACTGCTCTTGACTGAAGCCATGTCTGGTCCCAATCAATCACTTTTGGGTGACAAGATGACTGCTGATCCCCAATCTCTTCCTTATAAAAGCACTGTAAGTCCTATTCTTATTTCCAATCACATTCCAAAACTGCAACATTTTGAAGCTTTTGCAAGAACTGACAAATGAATGAGAAGATAAGGTTTGAAATCAAAAAACTGTTGGACAGAAATCAGAGCACGCAAGTTGTTGTTCCCGTACACCCCTTCCAAAAGAGTGTGCGGTTGGAGGTCGGAAGAAGTCAGCCATTAGCAAACTTCTTTTATGTCTTCCTCCTCTGAAAGGTGGAATAGATATCTTATTAGCTGCTAGCACGTGGTGCTGGTGTTACTAGTGGAAGTCTAAAGACCTAAGAGGACATATGTGGCTGCACTTGCTGGAATGGAATTACAGAATAGCTTTTAAAATAGTCCACTGGTATTTCAAGAACATTCAAAGTATGTTTTAACAGCCTTTCTGGCGCACTAGTGACTGATTACTAAAGTAAAATTCTTACCATTGCTTTTCAGTTACTAGAATTTACAGTTGGCCTCAGCTTGTTGGCATATGCCACACAATGTTTAGAATGGATTGTAATTTTACCTTTAGTGAATTTCTTAACTGAAAAGAGACATTCAGTATATATGGTTCACTGYTGTCATCCTGAAGCTGCAATGACCTTTTGAGTCTGAAATGGTTTTATATCAAAGGACTTGCAAATGGATTCATTTATACCTTACATGCCCAACATTTTGGATTTATGCCAGGATGGATCCAAGGTTTCTGACGTTATAAATCTGTATCTTGGTCTTAAAATGGCAAATAGAATGCACAGTCAAAATCCTGATTCTTTGAGACCAATAGGATGTTTGCCATTGACTTTAATCAGCCCCAAACCTAATCCTCTATAATATCAGCTTTCTGTTTTATGACTACATATCAAAGGTTAACCACACATTCATGCAGCAATGTTGTGTGCTATGAATATTGTTCTGTGCTGTAAATTTTTCAGTTTTGAAATTATTTCCCTGCTATCTGACAGACTAGAAAGCCAGTGGATGAAGGAGAGAGGGAGAGAGTGCCACTCTATCAAGTGAAGATGTGTTCTTAAAGAATTCAGCCCATCTCCTCTTCTGCTGTAATTAGATTTACAGGACTAAAGGGTAGCTGTACAGCACACATTTATCATATTCTCAAAGTCAATTTTTGTAGTTCTTTCACTCACACTCTAAAGTTCACGTTTAACTTTTAATTAAATCTAGAGAATATAAGATTGAGTAAAAGTTACATTTATCAGTTTAATTTTTGAATGCTTACTGAATGTATATTGTTGCTCTGTGGTTCAATTGAATTTCATTTATTAAAGATCTTTTTTCCCCCTAAAACTACTTAGACTYTTATGGCATCCTGATTTCTTCAAAATGATGTTTGATTTTGTAAGCAGTAAATGGTCTCTATTCAGGCTGTAAAATATATGCTAAGATTTTTGCGACAATCTATCTATTTCTTGCTGTATATCTCTTCCCTTGCGGACCTTTATTGGTAATAAGTTTGTCCTACTGCAATGAACAACATTTAATGTTTTTCAAATAGCTGTCACAATGATCAATAACAGATTCCAATTTTCCCATAACATGTACCGATAGAACCAATAACATTAGTTATTACTAATCACTGTTTGAAGACAATTAGCCATGTAAATGCCAACATATTACTAAAATGTTTAAAAATTATTTTAAGCTTATGTTGACTGTGTGAGTGCATGGCAGCTTACCTATATGTTATCTAGATGAATTAGGAATGAAGGGCTAATGATGTGCTATGAAGGAGTAGTGTTTCTCTCTGTGTGCTCTACAAAGGGGTACCTGAGCTAGTTCTGGGTAGTGGTCCTTAGCAGTAGAGCTAGAGGAGCTGTGCTAGGATCTTGCTTTCTCAGGGTTCCTAGTTTCTCAGGCTTCTTGCAGTACCTGATAACCCCACTTCATGTTGYATTACACTGCACCCACACTGCATCTTCTGAGATCAGTGCTAGTTCTGTCTGTCTTTGTAATTTCTTTTACCAGTAGACATACCTAAGGTAAACAGATAATAGCAACAAACAATAACTGTAACTCATTTTATTCTTCCATGGAAACAAATAAGATTGTCCAAAATTGCCAATATTCAACCTCACTTCCATCTTTAATAGAGTTCTGAATCTCAGTATGAAGGTTTCTTCTGCAATCCGCTAACAATACAGAATCTGCCCTATGCTTCTGGCCAAAAGCTTTGTGGAAAGAACAGAGAACAATCTTTGCCGCTACAAAGGTTAAGATCTCTTTTAACAGGCTTATTCACCTTTACCTTCCTTCTTTATCAAGGACATCATCCAGTTGTCTCAGCAGCCTTGGAGGCAGACTGTTGGGCCTCATGGGCACGTATGGGTTGACTTCACTCAAGTAATCCCAGACTTGACCCTCATTTGCTGCTAGTAATTCTCATCCTCCTTTAACTCCTGCCCTAAGGACAGAGGCTTGGGAGACCTCGTTGATGAAGAAGCCTGAGGCAAACAATGCAATTAATACCTCAGCCCTATCTGTATCTGCTGTCACAAAGTCCTTCACTTCATTCAGCAAAGAGCCCACATTTTCCTCCAGCCTCTTACTACCAATGTAGCAACAGAAGCTCCTCTTTTTGCCCTTGATAAGGAGCAAAAGCGCCATCTCTAGGTGAGCCTTGGTTTTCCTAAAGTCATCCTTACATGCTTGCATTCAGCTGTCTTTAGCCTCTACGTTGTGTTCTTTTACAAGTGCTTATGAGTGCTTATGGGTTAGGATGAGGGGGAAGGCTGGCGAGGCGGRTATCCTGCTGGGAGTCTGTTACAGACCACCCAACCAGGATGAAGAGGTCGATGAAGCATTCTACAAGCGGTTGGCAGAAGTCTCGCGATCGCTAGCCCTTGTCCTCGTGGGGGACTTAACCTTGCCCAACGTCTGCTGGAAATACAACATGGCAGAGAGGAAACAGTCGAGGAGGTTCCTGGAGTGTGTGGAAGATAGCTTCCTGACGCAGCTGGTGAGTGASCCTACCAGGGGAGGTGCCTCRCTYGACCTGCTGTTKACCAACAGAGAAGGACTGGYGGGAGATGTYGTGGTCGGAGGCCGTCTKGGGCTYAGCGACCRTGACATGATAGAATTTTCGATTCTCGGGGAAGTAAGGAGAGGGGTCAGTAAGACTGCTACCATGGATTTTCGGAGGGCAGACTTTGGCCTGTTCAGGACGCTGGTTCAGAGAGTCCCTTGGGAAGTGGTCCTGAAGGCCAAAGGGGCCCAGGAAGGCTGGATGTTCTTCAAGGAGGAAGTCTTAAAGGCGCAGGAGCGGGCTGTCCCCGTGTGCCGTAAGAGGAGCTGGCGGGGAAAATGACCGGCCTGGCTGAACAAGGAGCTTTTGCTGGGACTCAGGGGAAAAAGGAGAGTCTATCGCTGTTGGAAGGAAGGGCGGGGAGACTCAGGAAGAGTACAGGGATCTTGTCAGGTCGTGCAGAGAGGGAATTAGGAAGGCAAAAGCCCAGCTGGAACTCAAACTGGCCAGTGTTCGTAAGGGACAACAAAAAATGTTTTTACAAATATGTTAACGACAAAAAGAGGGCCAAGGAGAATCTCCCTCCCTTATTGGATGCCGGRGGGAACATTGCCACCAAGGATGAGGAAAAAGCGGAGGTGCTTAATGCCTTCTTTGCCTCARTCTTTAATAGTCAGACCGGTGATCCTCAGAGTATTCACCCCCCTGAACTGGAAGATGGGGATGGGGAGCAGAATAAACCCCCCATAATTGAAGAGGAAGAGGTTAATGATCTGCTATGCCAGCTGGACACTCACAAGTCTATGGGGCCGGATGGGATCCACCCGAGAGTACTGAGGGAGCTGGCAGAGGAGCTTGCCAAGCCGCTCTCCATCATTTATCACCGGTCCTGGTTAACGGGGGAGGTCCCGGATGAGTGGAGACTTGCCAATGTGACGCCCATCTACAAGAAGGGCCGGAAGGAGGATCCAGGGAACTACAGGCCTGTCAGCCTGACCTCGGTGCCGGGGAAGATCATGGAGCGKTTCATCTTGAGGGCRCTCACGAGGCAGGTGCGGGACAACCAGGGGATTGGGCCCAGCCAGCATGGGTTCATGAAGGGCAGGTCCTGCTTGACCAACCTGATCTCCTTCTATGACCGGGTGACCCGCCTAGTGGATGAGGGGAAGGCTCTGGATGTGGTCTGCCTGGACTTCAGCAAAGCCTTTGACACTGTCTCCCACAGCATTCTCCTAGAGAAGCTGGCGGCTCATGACTTAGACGGGTGTACTCTTCGCTGGGTAAAAAACTGGCTGGATGGCTGAGCCCAGAGAGTTGTGGTGAATGGAGTCAAATCCAGTTGGCGGCCGGTCACGAGCGGTGTTCCCCAGGGCTCAGTTTTGGGGCTGGTCTTGTTYAACATCTTTATCAATGATCTGGACGAGGGGATCGAGTGCACCCTCAGTAAGTTCGCGGATGACACCAAGCTGGGCGGCAGCGTTGATCTGCCTGAGAGTAGGAAGGCTCTGCAGAGGGATCTCGACAGGCTGGATCGATGGGCCAAGGCCAATTGCATGAGGTTCAASAAGGCCAAGTGCCGGGTCCTGCACTTGGGTCACAACAACTCCAGGCAATGCTACAGGCTTGGGGAAGAGTGGCTGGAAAGCTGCCCAGCAGAAAAGGACCTGGGGGTGCTGGTCGACGGCCGGCTGAACATGAGCCGGCAGTGTGCCCAGGTAGCCAAGAAGGCCAACGGCATCCTGGCCTGTATCAGGAATAGTGTGGCCAG
>JASVER010000009.1:1108206-1132251 GCA_030449065.1 Oceanodroma leucorhoa | reverse complement strand
GATGATCCTAGAGGTCTTTTCCAACCTTAATGATTCTATGATTTTATGATTCTAAGTGGCATGGCAGTGAGCTGGAGACCCATGAAAGAGAGCAGCAATCCCAGTACAGCAGCTGAACTTGCATGTGTGGTGGGGAGAGACTTCCAGATGATGTGACAGGAGGGTGAAACTGAAGAGAGAACACAGGAACGAGATTTGCAGGGGACTACTGAGAAGGGTGGGAAGGGCGGGAAAAAAAACACAGACAGGACATGTAAATAGAGGTGCTTTCTTGGTGGTGGATGAAATTGTGCTAAATTTTGTGAGAAACGAGCTGACTACAGCTAAGTTTGGTATCAAGGACAGGGAAATAAAAATGTGTTTACAAGCCCTTTTCTCTTTTTATTCCATCTTACTACATCTTTATTCTTAAAAGGCTAGTTATTCTAACTTATTCTCTTATAAAAACTTGAGAGGATTTTGAGTTAGAAAACATTCTCATCTCAAGGGAGCTTACTAAAGGAGAATGCAGATGCACCATAATATGGTGCCTGAATGGGGGGCCAAMACAGTTGGTGTTTGAGGAGAATTATTTTTCTCTGAATTTCTTTTAAATTTTTACCAAGACTATTGGTACCAAACAACCTGACCAGAAGTGTCTTCCGTTTCTGTCCAATTAACTCTTAAATACTATTGGTGCTGATATAAATCTCCATCGTCATTGTGAGAGACTGAAAGAATTAATGTGAAGTTGATGCCTCAAACATTGCTGTAAATGGGTCCTGCACAGCAGCAAGAAGGTGCAAATGAGGAGCCGGATAACAGCACAGGCAGGGCTTGCCGGAGGGTGCGCAGTTCCCTGTTCTGCCCAAGCCGGACATCTCACCTTGTACGGCAAAAGGTCACACAGAGTTTATCTGAGGAAGGGGCTCACGACCACCTGAATACCACCGAGAGACCCCTCGCAACCACCCCTCACCACAACAGCGCCTGCAGGAAAAATTCTAGAAACTGCGTGGCTGAAGCAACCGAGGAGTAGGGGACGACTATAAAAGGACACCAGCCCAAGGAGCCGGCGCGCGCCCGCCACCGGAGGATTGCTGCACCCSTCATCGTCATCATGGGATCCAAGGGTGGTGATGTCTCTCGATCTCTCTCTTTTTCTCTCTCTTCCTCTCTTTCCTTTTCTTCTTCTAAATGCTTTAATAGAACCCACATTRCCTACCGCTATGCTTTCTAAGTTCGGGTTGTTTATTGTAACGCTTTCCCAGTTCAGCTTGCTTCTGCCTTAGATAAAAACACTTAACCAATTGTTTGGTGTCGTTTCACCTTAATTTAGCCCGAGGGAATTTTGAAACCTTTACGACCCCCTGGTGTGATCAGGCCGGGTCGTGACAATCATAATCTCTAAATATTAAAAGCAGTCTGATACTCCTCTGTTTGTCACCTGCTGAAAAGTACGTATTTCACTAGCTGATCACACTGAACATTACCGTACTTACTTATACAGAGACCTGTATTCTCCTAAATGCTACTCCATGTAATGCATGGAGGAGACCTAGAGAAATGCATTTGATCTTATGATACCAACGCTTAAAAAGAGAGATTTCAGGATCACATAATCTATTCACACTCTTCTGTATGTTTCCAGTATTTGGAACAGAATCTATTTAAAATATCACTAAGTAGTGATCCATTGGTTAACACTCATCTACCTACTGTCTCAATGTTGCTATGAGCTTGTCTCTACCAGCTGCTGAACTGTATTTAGGGCTATTCTTGGCCCTTCCCCTTCCCTAAAACAAATAAATAAATACAGAAGACCATGAAAGTTGTACTTACAAATATTTCTATTAGCTGGATTCAATCATAAACCTCAAACATCTACTCACAGTTGCATCAAATGAGAGAAAGGTAATGCACAGTAATGTCTTCTCCTGCAGATACACACAATCTTTCACAGTAAGGGAGCAAGGAATATTTCTTTAAGACTGAAATAAAGGATATGTTAAGGTGGATTGTCAAAGTAGTCCAGCTGAGGTGGTAAGGCAATGTGAATTATATATTCCTAGAAATTCAGTTTGGCATTTAAGGCATCTGGGTATTTAGTATTATATGACAGGTAACATATTAAAATATAGTATAAGGTTATTAATTTTCTTCAACAGYTTTCAGATTTAAGTGTGTATATTTACAGATTTGTATATATATCCGTATATAGAAATATATGTGACATTTTTCTGTGGTTTAATTTTCAATTAATTTCTTGTTTACTTGGAGACATTAGCTACCTATAAGGCCTATGAAGAAATCTTATTAGAAAAGGCATTGAAATATTTATATTCCATTAGAATATAATCTTTATAAAGGTGATTCTTATCTTGGTGGTACCATGCAAGTCCTTGGACCTTTAACACCATTATTGTGATGAACTCCTTAGAAAGCCATTGCTAAAACTGACTTTTATGTGTCTCAGAAAATGAACTTGTTTCTCTACGATGACATATTGCAGTTTTTTAATATTAACTTCCTTGCAGGAGTGTGATGTATTTTTTCAAATTATTCTCTTTTCTAAGTTATTGTTTTCAATAAAGATCAATTTGATATCAGATCCTGCATTCTAAACAGAGGAGGAATGAGTCATTGTAACTCAACTGCAATAATAGAAAGTTCTGCTTTATTTAAGGTTATAAAAATAGTCAAGGTAAAGAAAACAAAAGACCATCCATTCTGAACAACATTCTTAAAGAAATAGAAAAGAAACAAAGTGGTAGAGTATGTCTTTTGCTGTACCTCCCCCGGTTTTAAGAACTTCTTCAGCTATGTGTCATAGATATGGACTTTCACAATGTTTTTCAAAATTTCTTTTTTTTAATCTTATCTTATCCTCTGCAAAACCTATGGAAATAAGTTTTGCAATAAGACAACTGCCCACAGCAAACAAATACTGCGGAGACTCTCAATGGGATATTTTTCCCTTTGGTGGGAAACTAATTCCTGTTCTCCTCTGTAAATACTGAAGTTGAGATCTTCTAAACCTACTTGTCCAGGCTTCCTATAGATTGTTTGCGGTCATAACAGATTTTTAATTCTATGCAAGTATGCAAAGAACGCCATAGTCAAACCATAATAACAAATCTAAATAATGATCATTTCCACCGAGGGGATGTGAAGGAAAATGTGTGGTTGAGCGAAGTCAACAGGCAAGRGCAGGAAGAATTTTTTATAACAGTAGGTGGTTTTCCAAAAGTTCAAAGATATTTTTCTGCTGATGATCCCTTTTCATGCAATAAATTATGCCAGCCAGGGAGACTTCTACTTTTTACCTGGCTTTTGATGGTACCAGCCCCCAAACTTACCCTTGCAATTTAGCGGGCTGCACACTAACTTCTCCCAAACATCTCTTCAAGAAGCCCAATTACTTTCTCTTAACTTCCATCTTATCTGAGTGTTCTGCAACTCTAAAAGCTCAAAGTACCTCAGGTTTGTAGAAACTCCAGAAAAATTATTTTTTACTATTATTCTGCCAAAACAAATTATTAGTTCTTATAAAATTCTAAACAGTTAAAAGGAAAAAATAAAAAGGTTATAAGAACTTCAAATATTCATATAAGATATACATAAAAACAATCTCCCAAAATGTGGTTTTGCTTTTTGGTGAGACAGTTCTTACATGAAATATCCAAAAAATCTGCTCAAGATCTGGGTGATCAAAATCTCACTGAAGATTCTGTTCCTGTCTATGAGACTGTTCAGCTGCTTGTTTCTGTGCCAGGCTTAGCATCTTTGTTTCAAACCTGTTCCTATCCAGGTTAATAATGTCCATTCTTAGGAARTGGCTTGTCACCCTTTTGCTTGGATGCCTTGTGTGCAAGTAAATCTTCAAAGTTTGTGGGGCTACCACTTTCCTTTACTTACTCAGAAATTTAGAGGAAAAAAAAAGTGCAATTTGGATTAGAGCTGGATTTTTGTAAGAACGCAAAAAAAAAAAAATATCTAAAAAAGTGCATTGATCAAACTATGTTAGGTGAATTCTTCTGAAATAGTTCTCACATCAGACATGAACTTCTGGAATGTATATTTATTTGGATTCTTGCTCATTATGTCAGTCTAATAAAATGATACACATTGTGAGTCTTCTTATAGCTTCATAAACATTTGAAATTTTTATAGTTTTATATAATGAAAATTCCATATAAATATATTTGTGTCTTTTCATAGAAACCACAGAAAATATAAAAATAATGAAGAAGACTCACTTGGCTTTTTGTGTCCCCATCTGTTCCCCACAAATTTGCCAGATATTCAAGGCTTGCACCAACACATTCATAATAATTATTTTTCTACTACCCTCCTGTATTTTAATTGAATAGGAGAGTCATCTGTCAGCTAGCAGCTGTGAAGTGAGGTGTGCTCTCTGTCTTATATTTATTGTTTTCACAAAATTGAATTAAAAAAAAAAAAAACAACACAACTTTCAAAATCTTTGGCTTTGTTCCTCTGTGCAATAGGAAAACTTCTGAAATTGGGTAAGTCACATAGGATGGGAACATATTTTTTTCCCCCTATACTGCATGTGGCTGCATTTGTGGATGTTTTATCTTATAACTAGCAGTCAAAAGACATCATAAAAGGGACCATTAATTACTTGGCTATCACAATGAAATAAGATAATGTCAGTACATACATACTGCCCTACTTGGATTTTACCAATTTCTGACAGATACTTAGGGGACCTGCCTAGGAGTAATTTGGTTAATTAGCCTTCTTTTTGTTTTGTTTTGTTTTGTTTCTTGTTTACTTATTTCCCTATGCTGTTTGTTTACTGGATTTTTGAGGGGGTTATTGTCTTAACTGAGCAATGAGGTTTTACTGTTTGTAATCAATACACTGACTAGTTTTCCTTAAAATTCTAGATAAGACCAAAATCTTTAAGTTTCGTTTCTTATTTGCATCCAACAGACATGTTGCTATCGAGCCTTATCTGTGAATTACTCACTACTTTTAAAAAAATCATTATTTACAGGGCCGTAGAAGGGTTTGTAGGCAAGATCAATTAAATCATATAGCAGAAACAGACTGGCTGGAGGACTATGGTATGGGCAAAGACAGTTAGCTCCTGAGCACCTTGACAGGTCATCATTTACTCATTTGCACGCTCTTCAGTGTTCAAATTGCTTTGCATGTTAACCTTTACTTAAGTGCATAACCCATTAAATGAGTATTATCCAACAGGAAGAATTTTCCATATTACCTGTAAGCATTGAGAAGGCTGACACTGAAAGTTAAGATCAGTAAAAACATTTTCTGTTTGTTTTGTTTTTTTGAATTTTTTTTAAYAGCAGATGCTATTTTAAATAGTTGTAAAGCAAGATTTTTAAACTCCTCAAAATATGTGTTCTCTCACCAGAAAAATAAAATTAAAGAAGAAAAAAGGGAAGAGAAGAAATTAATTGGCCATTATCAAGTTCAGTTTTACTTGTTTCCTAGTCAAGATAACAAAACGTACTGATAGGCAGCCATAGGGAAAGTAGAAACAAATACTTTTACGAGCTGGCTAAAAAATATCTTTGGGAGAGCTATAACATTTGCCTCAACAAATTTATCCAAAAGGCAGAGTGGCAATGACGAGTTTAAAAGCACCTTCCATTTTTCCTGCTAGTGATACTTCCCRTCAGGGGGGTGGGAGAAGAGAAAGATAAGAGACAAGCAAACACAGGCTTTATTACTCTGGTCTGAAATATATTAGTGATAATTGGGGTTTTTTTCAGCTATTCAGATCAGTTCCCATATGGTGCATTAGTGGAGCATATCTTTCAGTTTAGTTCTATTCAGACTTAAGTTTGCACCCTTTGAGTTTGTTCTACAAACCAAAGCAATGCGAACTGTGGATGTCTACGTATCAACATATATATATGGAAAGTTAAGATCTTGCTTCAAACTAGAAAAACAGTGTAGACATCCCTCATGAGGGTCATTGAGAACATAATTTGTGGGTTTGACTAGTTATTGTTTTGTACATATTCTTTGTAAAGTTACTTCTAATCTGAAAAAAACGTGGCTGGAGTTATATTTTCTTCCATCCTCTTATTCCTGTGTGTTGCTCTGTTCACTACTCTTCACCTAAAATAACAACAATTTAGGTAAATTGTTCCTTTTCTTCTTGTGAACTTTTACAATAGTTGCCTAATGAAAATAATAATAATGTTTGCTTTTAACAAGTTTCTTTCATTCATGGTTGGACCTCTTTTGTGTTTGACTTTTGTCAACATTTAAGCTATAAAAAAGTTATTACATTTTCTAAAATGCCCACATGCCCAAATTCCAGCTTTTCAGGTGATGGATTTCAAGCTGCAGTGGCATTTCTTTGTAATTTGACAATTTAATTATTTAAGCATTTTGGAAAAAAAACCAACCAAMCAAMCAAACAAAAAACCACCAGCCCTACAAAACTTGTAACTAATAATGGATGTACAGACATGAGCAATGAAAATAAAATTTACTTAAAGAAGCATAGTTATATGAAATATGCTCTCATTTGTATTTAGGGAGTGGATGGAAAACAGGTCATAGCTTTGAAGGGGAGCTAGCCTATCATCTCCTTAAAGTGGACATACTAAAAAAAAAATACCAATTTTTTTTTGKTTTTAACATTAAAAACCCCTCCCGCTAAGCAGAAGATATCAAAGTTCTTTCAAGTTATCTGGACTGAGCATGCTTTTAATGGTGCATGACACATAAAACGTACAAATGAAATGCATGCATTTAAAACTTAGCCTTGATTTTTGCTATTAAAACACATTTAATCTGGAGCTCTATCTTGTAAGATCTGGATTTTATCAAATAGCAGGATCACGTGTAAAATTTCCTGTAAATTTTTCTACCGCTATTTGAACGATGTAAAATTTAATATAGGTAGAAGCTAATCGAATATGACTGAGAGTAAGAATGAAAGTTTGAATTTCATATTGAAATTTCAAAATAAATCATAAAATCCATGTTTATAGATGTTAACTCTCTTATATAGAGAACAACACAATCAGGTATAAGATATCTGAGGTGATAAAATCTGATGGAATAGATTATAAAAGAAATTTGACAGAAATACACAATAATGTATTAGTTTTCGAACATCTACAGAAAGAAAAAAAAAAAAAACTCTACAAGTGGTAGATTGTAGATTCATCTGATCAGGGATTAGATAAAAAAAATTAATTACTGCTGGATGTGACTCACTGGGTATGCCGATTGTTTTTTATAAACTGTGACATTTTAAAAACGCATGGCTTTCTGATTCTTTATTAGTACTGCATGACAGCTACTGAACTTAAAAAGATAATTGTGGTGCTAGACTTAACTGTACATAAATCAATAAGTCTAAGGAAATTAATATTTTTGTTTGAAAAATATGGAGACAAATTAAAATGAAATACTTGAAATGTTCAACCAAAAAGAATCTGGATGCTGTAAACAATAATCTCCAAGATTGAAATAAAGTAGAAAAAATCATGCATTATTCTTAATGGAGAAAATTTTATATTATACTGAGTATGTTTCTGATGAAATGATAAAAGGAAATGATAATACTTGTGCAAGGCATCACACAGACAAAGGAAACTAAATGTAGAGTGTATTCAAGCATCCTAAAAACTATCATCCATTTTGAATCATTCTGTGAAACCCTGCCATGAACAAAGACATACAAAGAATGTTTGATTACATGACAGAAGGGAGGGGAGTGAGAAGGAAAGCTGGAGATAATATTTTTTCCAGCTTTCATGGTAAGGCTATGAAACATGTGRTTGCTGAATAGCTGTAAAGGGTCCAGCAAGCGTCAAATACTTACCATGTTCAGAGAAAGTAAAAGGCTATTTGTGAACAAAGGCACAAAAATGAAAAATGCTGGAAGAAAAGATGAACAAAAAGACTTAGATAAAAAATTGAATGGATGAGGTACCAAAAGATAGCAAGAAATATTTAAAGCAGTGTATTCTTTTTCTATCATCCGGTCGGTATAGAAGGGGAAGCTGTGGGAAGACCCAAAATATGCAGCAGCAGGACCTTTTACAGTCAGCTTCTAGAGGTTTATTTATACCGGCTTCCCAGGCCAGGCTTCAAAGCAGGCAATAAATTTGCCCACATCCTTCTTCATTATTCACTCTTTCCCTAGGGAACACATAGTCAGGGGAATTCTTAGCCCCTTGTGRCCCACCCTTACAGGACATTTTAGTTACTGGATCTTCTGCCATTTGCAAAGAGACTCTGCAAGCAGGATCTAAACAACTCAAGAGTATATAGACGTTTTTTGTTGGTTAACACAGTAGCTAGCTGGGACTTAAGCATGCCAGTGGGTAAGGCATTAATAAGCTCACCTTAGCCAGTGAGATAGGTGATGAGGCTGAGCTGGCCAGGCAGTTGTCAGTCAGGATAGGAAGGGTTGATTCCCATTGCTTCTTGGAGTGAGTTGATCCTTCATGTTGCTGACTTGCTCTTTTCTGATTCACTGCTTTTCTTCTTAGGGATTTGGATCTTCTCATGCCAGTATGTTTTTTGTGAATCCTTCATCTGCTAATTCCCGACTTGGCAACTGCACTTCTGTTTTTACTTTTCGTATATTGCATGGCTTAGCTTATGTACTTTCTTATATCTTTTCTCCCAATAAACAATTTTTCCAATAAAACTGAACCAAGGACATATGACCATGCTTTAACAAAATGGGGTTTGGAGCACACACAGCTGAACTCCTGAGATGAAGCTTACATGCATGAACAGTGCTCTGTTCCCACATCTGTCCTCACTCTGTTGTGAAATCACTGGGGCTCTATTGCAAAAGACTTCTGCAGTATTGAAGCTAGGACTATGATTAACCTCTTAATTTGCTTGATTTTTTTTAAATAAAAGCATATTATAATAAATTTGCTCCTTTGGTTGTCACATACATTATCAACAATCTGTGGGTTCTTTATTTCTCTTACATTTTGTGGAAGTTAGCTGTGAAGGTCTGAGATATAAATACATACATATCGGGCTTTCACAGCTAGCTTATCATGTGATTGACAGAAAATGATTCATTCATCATTCATTTCAGAGAGCTTTTCTGACTTGCAAATGTGATAGTGTATTGGAACCAAATGTGGAGATACCTGGGCTGATTTTCTAGTACTGGAGAAAGATTTGTGGTTTCTAATGGAAACCAAACAGAACTCAGTAAACCTGACTCCCTGTGCTGCCATAACAAAGTCTATAAAATTACCCTAGCACAAATTCAACTTCTCAGGGTGGAGGATCCACCTCTATGGGTTCCACTATAATTTTCTTTGATTATGTCCTAAATACAAAGTGAAATATGAGGAAAGAGGTACAAATGGAGTCCATGCAGGTAAGAGTAATAAAAGTCATGTGAAGCTCCAGTGAACATAAACTGCCAGGTCCTGCATGTCTCTCATCCTGAGCTGAAAACATTCGTTTCCTCTGTATGAAATAATGTTGTAGCTTTTTTTTTTTTTTTAAGTAGGGAGAAAAGTCTATACATACCAAGGGAATGTAAGTAGTGTATCTATCCATTCATATCACCTCTGGGCTTTCTCAGCCTGGAGCTATAAGACTTATATTAACTTTACATAGTTAAGGCTCAGTTAAACAAAGAAGAGTTTTAGGAAGAATTTTATTCCCACATTTCAATATCAGAGTGAGGGAGATTAAGAAGCAGTTATAAACTACAGTGTTCATAAATTACTTAAAGTAGACAGTCTGCTCGCAAAATAATAAAAAAAAAGTTCTTTTCCATTTACACATGCAACTGTGAAGTTGTGTTCTACTTTTTGTTTTAGTTGAAAGGATGAGAGGAAATGGCCTCAAGTTGCACCACAGGAGGTTTAGATGTGATATTAGGAAAAATTTCTTCACCGAAAGGGTAGTCAAGCATTGGAACAGGCTGTCCAGGGAAGTGGTGGAGTCAYCATCACTGGAGGCGTTCAAAAAACGTGTGGATGTGGCGCTTCGGGACATGGTTTAGTGGGCATGGGTGCTGGGTTGACGGTTGGACTCGATGATCYTAGAGGTCTTTTCCAACCTTAAGGATTCTATGATTCTATGATTCTATTCTATGAAAGATAGAGGTGGAAGATGTAGCATAGCTATTAAATACTTCCAGGTGTAATACAAGCAAATATTTTCTGAAATATTAACCATAGTTTATGTTTTGCCATATCATTGTTCCTCAAAATGTGGCTTGTGATCCGCTGAGAGTACATCATCATGATTGTTAGATTTCCTTTTTCTTCTTAGTTATATTACAGGTGTTTCTCTTCAACAATTTTTTTTTTTTTTTTCATTCAAAGAGTTTCATGGGTATCTTATTTATCCAGAAATATAAAACATGTTAGTACATCTGATTGGAAGAAGGAAGTGGATAAACTGTCTTAGAGACAATGACTTTTAAAATATAATCACAGGAAACTTTGAGCTGGTTCCTTAACACCTTTCATCACTGCATATGTTTTTCTCCATGGAAAAACTTAGTATAGGCCTATCTTACAGTAGCATATTTTAATTTCATGTTCTAAAGAACTAGATACTTGTAGTTTTCTAAAAAATTCTGTCACTTACCAGATAAATTTGTCATACATTTTTCAGAAAACAGTTTCCTAGAAAATAATTTAACTTGTGAGTACTCACATAATTTATTACTAGAACATATTAAAATATCAAAAGATTTATATTTTTAAAAAAAGAATAAAATAATTATTGAAAAGTTAGTCCTCAGGGAAAAAAAAAATCTGTTTAAATAGTTCATCTTTGTTAATAACTAATAGATCTCTCAGAGCTAACCTATGACTTATCAGTAGATCATTTATCATGGATGTGAACAGTGATGACACACTTTTCCATTTCCTTACTATGACTAATATTGAAATATTATTCAGTTTACTATTCTGTGTAGTGTAACATTTATATTCAGTGGTCTATAAATTGTTCTATTTAAAATGCTGCGTATTTCAAAAACTATGAGATTTGGTTATTTTAGAGGATAGGAAGAAGGACTTATCCTTGGAAATTCTGGGATTCCAGATTCCTTTAGTACATCCTGGAAGAAAGAATATCTGCAATGTTTGTGCACGCAAAATTCCTGCGACGTTCAATTTCACCAAATAACAGTTTAGTCTTTGCTGTTGATGCCACAACAGCAGTTTAAGAGATAAGATACAGAGCGTTATCTGTATCATCACATTCTAACAGGGAGTAAGGTATTGCTCAAACAACAACTCTAAGTTATCCCAACTACTAGTGTGGCTCTTTCTCATGCCTTTACTCCTTCAGAGATCGTATCACTCAAACATAAAAGGAATTTCTGGAGAAACCTGTTTCAAAGTTTCCTTCTTTTCTGTTACTGAATGTATTTTTGACAGGCATCTCAGGAATTCATGGATTTTWTTTTTTTTTTTTTAAGATATGCAGCATATCTCTGAAACTAGGATCACAACATTTAAAATGCAGAGCACATCAATATTGCAGCAAAGTTGTTATTGTTGTATAAAAGAAATAATCTTTCAAATGTATATTTGAACATGCCTAAACTCATGACTTTACATATTTTTATAAATACGGTGCCATACCCATTTAAGAACTTTTCCTATAATGCTGCCAACAATGATGAAAGGATATTCAAAGCTTAGAAGCTAACAAAGAAGAGTATTATATGAATTTTGAAAAATGTACCAGTCATCATTGAAACAGAATACTGAAGAAAAGTCAAGGGAACACATAACTAGTAATTCTATAATGCATTGAACTTTAAGGTATTAATTCTGAATGCTTGCTTGCTGACTAGAGGTGTTCTCCACTCTCTTCCACTTTAGTAGCTGCTGACCTTAGTCCTGTATCAAAGCCAAACCATTGCATCATTCTCACCAGATGAGCGAGTCCCTAAGCCTGAACTAAGCTGGCTACTGGTTGTCTTTTTTTGGTACAGTGCAAATACTTCTAGCCAAAATAGTGTTCTTCACTCTGCTCCCACAATGAACAGAGCTATCTTGATGTGTGTGTTTAAGGCAAATCCAGGAGAAGCTCTTACCCTAGGAAGAATGGGGGTACACTCCCACCTGAACTTTGTAAGTCTCTCTAAAATATTTGTCCTGTTTTTATAGTGACATGAAGGGGCAGCATGATGCAGTGGATGTTTAAGAGAACAGTATCATACMAAATAAGAACAATATGGGTTATTCATTGTCAAAATAACACTAACAGGAGAAGAATATGTACTTGTTCCTTATTGGAAAACAGAAAAATGGCCATTACCTGGTCAAGGACTTTGTAACTTTCTGGACCGTGTTTACCTGTTTCTGTGAGCCTTGGAATAGCAATTTCCTGTGGAGGATCATCATGCAGGCAATTTTTCACCAGTCTGGACAACACAACACACAGAAAATACAGAAAAATGCTCCCAAGCAGTATCCCTTAGCGAGGATTTTGTTAGGCTTATTTATTGTTTCTCTTCTTCCTCTTCCTCCTGAATTTCCTACGAATCCAGTATCCCATTAAATTTCTAGGTGGGCAGGGTTGTACTTACACTTGTGATTTTGAACATTCTGAATCCGGGGAGCAGGATACAATAAAGTGCTTGCTTTCTATCACTAATCTCTGTTTCTGCTCTTATGATGGATATTGCTGCACAGTGTTTCCATGTAAGCTAAAAACATACAGGTGAGAGGACTACATCAGTCAAAGTGAGGGTCAGTTGCACCTGACAGGTCAAGAAAAGAATGTTTACTTCCAAAACCAACACAAAGAGGAATTAGAGAAGCAGTAGCTGACCATGTCTCCTGATCACATGTGAGATCTACTGGTAGCTTGACCATATCTCCCATTTCTCTAAAAACATAACACTTACTAACCCAGATTAGATGTTTAAATTGTTTCTCAAAATTATCCAAACCCCCTATTCAATTAAATATTAGTATTTTAAGATATGCACTATTTTAATTCTTGTTATGCAACATTTGCTCCCTAAAATTAATTCACCGATATGTAAACAAATGGCAATAATTAATTTATGCAACAAAATGTGATACTCTGAAGAAAGTTAGTGGCTGCTGGACATCAGAACATATAATTTTACAAGCAGGAAAACTATTCTAATATGTCACGGCATCCTAAAGGATGACATTCTCTGTTATTCAAGTTTCTTTGGTCAATTCTATTACCACAAGTGGCAATGTCCTAAAATTTAAGAACATAACTGTATTTAAAAAATTAAACACACAGAAGATTCATAAAATGCATACAGAACCATTACATTTAATTGGTTTACGAATAGTGGTAATTCTCATTACTCATAATCTGTTCTCACAACCTATATGTACTGCTAACCCCTTCTGGGTGAATGTTAGTAACTGACAGGAGAGCTAATATTATGCTGAGAACATAATATGAGATTTACCTAAGACTTTAGAATTCAAGCCTCTAGCTCCCTCAAAGCAATCACAGAAGGGTAGGAAACAATAACACTGCATATAATCTGCACTTTTTCTCTGTGTGTTGCCTTCAATCCTCCTCCAGAAGATTTGGATCACTTTACTACCATCTGAGACTTAAAAGCACAGAAAAACAAAACAAAACAAACTTTCCTATATGCAGCTTATAAGTCTAATGTTTCAAAAAATTCTACATCTTTGTTTTCAGGGTATGTCTTTACAGCTTTCTTTTGCAGTCAGAAAATAAAATATGAGAGTCCTATTTTGGAAGCAATTCATATTTTTGTTGGAAAAATCATCAGAAATAAAAGGAAAGGTATGTAAAGAAAACAGCTGTTCTGAATCTCACAAGTTTTATGCAGAGCTGTGAGAACCGCTACCCAACACAGTAAACTGTCTGTGTTGCAAAATGATTAGTTAGGATATTTCCGGTTAAAAATAACGAAAAGGGAATCTGTAATAAGGTCCTGGAAAACAAACAAACAAACAAACAAAACTAAAACAGGCTCGGTCAAAAAAAGGAGGTTTTTGAAAACCCTCAGCTATTTAACACATAGACATTAACTCCAAGCATATAGAAACATGAGGAACATTCATCACACTGGAATTTCAATCTGTCCCTGCTTTAGCGGGGCATCTTCAGGATATACATAGCCTCTTTTTCTCCTTCCCTCCCTTATGTGGCTACCCGTATGACATTACATGACTCGCTATGCTCAGGAAAGTCTTACAGTAAACAAAAATTCATTAATGTTAGTGAAGGTCATGGACATCATGTTGATACATGTTGTAGAAACAACTCCAAAGAATGACAGTCAAGGAGGCAGAAAGGAAAGAAAAGGGAAAGAATGGGATACCAGGTAACACAGTTAACACATGTCTGTGTGGAAGACATTGAAACTCAGGAAGCATGGTATCAGTACTCAAGAGACAACTATCTCTAACTGTAATGCTGCCAGTCATACTAATATGACTTGACCATTGATAGAACTGACAGTAAAAAAACAAATAGGCTAACAAAAGAAGTGTCAGTGCCTCACTTACCACATATTTAAAAAAAAAAATTAAATATACCTGGTGAGCTCACAGCAACGGGTGATAATTATATGCTTAAAGGCTTCCTTTGGAAATGAYCAGACTCAGCTTACAGGTTCTTCATGACATATACAATTCTGCATTCAAAAAGCATGCCATTAAGTATATTTTTTTTGAAAGAAAAGACACTCAAAAGTTTTAATAAATAAACATACAAATAAGCAAATAAAGGAGCAGTAAGCATTTCGGTTAAAACATAGAGTAATAAATAATACTAAAAGATCCATCAGAGAAAAATGCAACAGTAATCTGGCTTTTGGTTATAGATAAACTCATCTTTGGAATTGTTAGCAACAGAGAGTTTAATGTTTCTAATATTCACCAGTATCTACCAAAGAACGATTCTTCTGCTTACAGATCTTTGGCATTCTTAGAGGGAAACTTTTCTTGAAAGTTCTGTCTTGGTCTTTTCAGAAAGATGGACCAGTTGTTCTTTTCTTGTCTCTTTGGGGTTGGGTAATTAATGTAGGGCAACCATCCTAATTTGGTCTGAATTTCAGTTTAATATTCAGTTATATATTATGACTACTGATCTACCATTCCGAGGTTTTCCATTATTTCTTTTCTAACACCGAAGTGCAACAATACCCTCTGTAACATTCTGTCATCCCCGCATACTGTATGAATTATTTAATTTCTACATTTTAGCTTGATTGTATACCCAGACATATCAAACTTATCAAGACAGCAGATACATTAAGAGGGGTTATGCCAATATTATAGTAATGTTAATACTACTGCCAGCGTGTTGGAATAATAAATAATGGTAAAAAACATTTAACAGCATGATATGAAGTAATTTCACTGAACTCTTGTTAAAAATATATAGTAGTGATGTCAGTAACATTTTGATCCATATATGTCTTTTGCAGCCCTCTCAGTCTACCTTTTTCATTGCAGATTGTTGCTGAGGAAGCTGTGACTTAAATCCTCAATATGATTTCAAGCTAATTATCTACCTTAAGGAAACTTATTTGCAAAGTAGTTTAAGAGAGTGAGGCACATAATTCTTCCTGAATTTCAGTCCTTTTGGGATGCTTTTAAACTTTACCTGTTTTTAAAAACTCACATAAAATTTCCATTCTATTCCATGGATTACTATATAGCACCACAGGCTTTCAGAGTCTGAATGTATTGGGTATTTTGTATTCATACATAACACTTTCAGTTATCCAGTGAAGGAAATGGTAAACAAAAACCTTCACCTTCAGCTATCTTTTCCTTTCTGTTTTCACTGCAGCTTGCCATTCCTTCTGATGACCAAAATGCCCGTGGAAAATTAGCATGACTAATACACAGCTTATTCATGCAGGCATATAATATGCAAATTGTTCCTAGTGACTGATGGACTGACTAGTCCAGGATTTAAAATTAAAATTCCTTCTTGAAGTTTAAATTTTATGTATTTAAAAGAAAGATCAAGCACAAACTGTTAGAATACTAATACTGGACATTTAGTCAAGAAGATGCATTTATTTATTCTACACTTCAAATTCCACCCCGTTCTTTGGAGCCTTGTAGATACTTGCTTGAGTAGTCCTCAGTCATACAAGCCATCTAACTGAGATTTATTGGGAGAGTTTTCTTGATTAAAATGTACTCACAGCCATTAGAGGCACAGGATGTTGAAGGTCCTCTTGAAGCAAAATGCTTGCTGAAGTTAGCTGCTGCTTTTACTTATTTGAACTTCCGCATTAGGGGGCTGGTTGCCTAAATAAACTGAAGATTTGGCCTGTGATATATAATCTCCCATGTGATTCAGCTATAGCAGAGGGAGATAGGTTTCASCCTTAGTGAAATAAGATACCTGAGCTGTCAATCATTATGTAAACTGTCCAACTTTTGGCTTCCAGCATTCCCAAGCTACAGATTACTTTCTATCCAGGAGTCCTTGAGTGATAGCAAAAGCTGTGAGATTTTGATTAGCTTCTTCACCCAGCGAACACAAGAAAGCAACTAACAGATTTATAAATAACGAATGAATTTYAAACTGAGGTGGTATCTCCCTGGTATGGTAATAAAGATTGTTGGTGTAAAACTCTTTGGGTTAGTTTAACTATGGCTTTCTGCAGAGACTACAAAGCACACCAAAATAATTTTCTTTCTAGCCTCTTTAGCTTTGTAAGAAGTATCTACAGAAGACTGAAAATAAAGACTATATTCCAGATCTAATTTATGCTAGCATGATGGATCATTCCCATTTCAAGCAATTGAGCTATACTGCTGTAACAGGTCTTATGGGCTAAATATTATTTTATTCCAAGATAAATACAGTGTAAAGAAAGAAACTAATGAGATAATATTGATTTTATATCAGTACATCTGACAGAAAAAGTTGCCCCCTGGGTTATTTTTTATCATTAATTTATTTTATTTGCTTTTCCTTTGAATTAACTTATTCCTCTCTCACTGAAAGAGGGAAAAAATCCCTGCTGATTCTGAAGAAGCAAGTACAACATTATTTGAGACCTTTTAAATATACAGTATGACTTTATTCAGTGAATTTCATTTGTTATGAAGTTACATTTCTTCTTAATTGCAATAAGTAAATAAATAACTTTTCTTTATTTTTCTTATCCCATCTTAGTCCCTGTATGAGTCCACACAAACTTCCAGTAGGCATACTAATAAATTTTTAAATAAGCAGCAAAATCACTATTAGATTTAGGAAAGAAAATGCAAAAGATAATTAATGTCGAGGATTTAAGAGGTTTCTTTAATGAACAGAAAAGTTATTGGGGGGAATAGGTGAAGCTTTTTTTCAACTAGGAGTAAAATATCCTTGTGACGAATGTCTGTTTAAGATTATTCCAACACTTACTGTAATTAGTATACCTATCTAGTGATGAAGTCAAACTCAAAATCTACATTTAAATGAAGATATTCAAAAAGAGTAACACAGAGTATTCTGACAGCATTCATTTAACCACTCCATACATACATGCTTACAGGTCATTTTCATTTTCCACATGGATGCAGAAATGTTCATTTTTCATGTTGCTGTGAAGTTTTTGCAGTGTGAGTTAACAATGTGTTTGATATTACTTTCCTCCAGTATGAGTTTGGGGGTTTCCTTAATGTTTAAAAATGCAGGTGACTTAGCCTAAGTGATTTGTACACAGAAATAAAAAATTAATCTCAAATACAGATAAACCAATAGTATCTAAGATTAACAAATTACCGCCTCCTAGCTTGCAAACTTGTTATTTACTATAAGATTCAGAGCAAAGATATTGTTTAATTTCTTCAGGTTTGTTTTCTTGTGCGTTGTAAATAAACTACTTCATAGTAATGACTTATATTCCCCAAAATTTAGTTATTTTATGGCAAACATCCATTCTATAATCCTACATCTCTCCATTGCAATACAGTCTAGTTGTGAAAGAAGACTTAAATTTGTAAGAATTTACATTTGTAAATGTAAACTTTAATTCTAAAGAATACAGATTTTATTCTTACACGGGACAAAGTTCATCTGTAACTGCAAATCTGTGTGTCTGTACTGTTTTGAGCAACTCTGATTACAGCTGCAATAGCTGAATTTAGAACAGAAAATTCACTGAATCTGGATCTCAGAGACTTCGATGTAATGTGTAACTTCCATCTGCTTTCATCAAGTGTCTTTTTTTTTAATTTAGGGGAGGCATAAATCGTTTGTAAGAAAAGAACAAACCCTACTTTGAGAAGGAGCATTTTACTTGTCCAGATCCCAAACCACCACTTACCAATGCAGTTCCATGGATCTAACACAGAAATACTTTTCTTCAGTATAGGCTGTTGATTTTTGTAACTATAGCAGCTGCAGATTAGGCCTAAAACTTGCAGTATATGTTTTCTTCCTTACAGACCTACCTCACCCCAAGATTACTTTTACAAACACTGATTAGCACCTTATTCCTTGAGCAATTCCACTGCTTTTATTTACCCTATAAAGGTTGTTCAGCAATAACACATTTCAAAACACCATTATATGAAAAAAGACCACACAGACATCATTTTCTTTAGATCACATTGATATTTCATTTTCCTTATAACAATTCACTATGAAAGCAACAAAACAACAGGAACAACAAAACATATGGGATGTCTCGCATTCATTACCTTTTTATTTATATAGGCTTTACCTAAAAAATATATATCATTTAGAAACAGGTTAACTTTAAACTTTTCAAGGGGTACCTAAATGATATTATGTTTAAACTCTTCAGACTCTTGAAGACCAAATTAAAAAATTCTTGAATAAACAGGTCTCAGAATTTAATTGTGAAAGCAGCTTAAAATGGGTTGTTAAAAATCAGGACTTCTCTGCTGTCATTTGAGAAAAAAAGAAAACCTCGCTGCCTTCTAAGTGTGAAAAAAATATTTAGTATTACAGAGTCTTTGTAGATTTTTCTTTGTCTTTCTCAGCATTGCTGTCTACTATCTGTGTATAATGGCAACATTAACAGCAAACAAGTCATTTTTCATTCCAAGTAATGCAGTATTTGGCAGTACTCCCCAAAATTCCTTTTCCCTTTTATTCTTCCACTTTCCCCACCATAGTGGTGATGGGCTGATTATTTGTTTACACAAGATGAAAGAGCCAATAAGTGAGTTTTCAAATCTGCAAGCAGAGACATTTGTCATTTAAATAGGAAGTTCTGTGCCTGCAGCAGAACTCAGTTTCATCTGCTAAGGAAAAAAATCCATTTGGTTAAATATGCTGCTGAGGATGTACGTTGCCTCAGCAAAGGGAATAGATTAAGAACAGATATACGCTTTAGCTCATCTAAAAATATCAGAAAACATTATGACATATTTTCTAGCAAAATACAGTCTATACGATATTTCAAGGGAAAACATTACAGTACTCAACATTAACATGCAGCAAACACATCTCAAAATGGAAACAGAATGGGCTTTTTTTTTTTTTTTTGATGAGCATATTGTCTTGAACACTATATTTAAATTTAAGAAGATTCAGTGCTGTTTATGAAGGAGCCAGTACTGAATCTCCAGTTAAGAAAACCAGCTGCAGATTTGATTAGAAAGATAAATATTGTAGTGATGCATTGTAAATAAAGTAATGTGTTGGCTTAAACAGCTTAAATGCTGCGACGGAAATCAAGTAGAGAAAATAATGCAACTCAAACCTAGCTCTTTCGGAACAAAATAATTCTATTTTCATTTGAGTTTTCTTTAAAACTGAGACCGTCTTTTTCAACTTGGCATTGCCTTTTTACAATCTGAGAGGCCTTCAAAACACTGTTAATAACAGGSCTGACTTCTAAGTGTCAGATTTAATAGAAGATGTAGGCAATGTAACACCTTAATGAGATCCAAAACTTTATATTATTTCCTTAGATTTCCCATAGTTTGCATGGAAAGTTAAATTAGATGGTGTCCCAAGGGTTCAACAGCCTAAGCTGAGCAACATCTGAAATCAGTGCACTCAAGATGCTGCTAAATAAACGTAACTAAATAGAGATAATTAGGACCAATTAAATTTGGTCTCTGAAGTGGATTAYCAACATCTTCAGCCACCTATCACAGCAGCCTAAAGCACTTCTTGAGTTAGTGTTTTTGCCAATACTTCATTTTTCTCCTGTTTGATAACAGAGACTTGACAGAATGGACAATATTCACTTTTCCAGGGAAAGTCTGTAGTTTTTTTCTGGAAAGAGCTCCTTCTCGGTCAGTGGGAAATAAGTCTCCTTCAGGAAAAGGAAGCAGCTAACTCTGGGCCTCACACCCATGAATGCTCTAACAAATAGACCTTTCCATAAGAGGGGGTGTCACCTATAATAAAACAATTCCTATAGTTATGTCTTTAGAGGGAGGATCTCCCACTGCATTTGGAGTGTACTACAAACCTACACAGGTGTTTAGGTGTTTGCACAGTATTCTACGTGTAACAAGCCCTTTTGGGGCCTGAGGAATAATATAATATGTTTCTTGGGCATGAAGTGCGTGTAGGGCTCCTCAGGATATTCAAGATTAGGTTAGTTCTGGATGTGAGAAAGTTGTGACTTTGTATGCTTACAGAAACATAAAGTAAAAAATGATCAATGCCTACAAAATTTTAGTCACATTCGACCTTAGAATCTGGAATGTAGTTTTCAGATAGTGGTTTGAAATAAGGTGCCTGAGTTCATTTATGCGTTGGACCTAAGATTTTATCTTTTGATATCAAAGTAAATTGAGGAGCTTTACCTACAAAGAGAGCTTGAAATGATGTTACAATTCTCTAACTTCTCAGGAGATATGGGAGTAAAGCCCAGGGGAAAAAAAAAAAAAAAGAAAAAAAGAAAAAAAAAAGGAAAAAAAAAAGTGTGAAAAAGTCCGTTAATCTCTGCTTCACTCAGATTTGAGATATTAGAAATAAATACAGCATAAACAGAACAGGAAGTGACAACTGGTCTCTTCCACTTAAGTGGAAGTATTTCACTGAAGCATCATAATTGTTCAAAGCTGCATATCACTCAGAAAGGTCTATAAAAGAATGTCTTGTGAGACTGACAGTCATGCTCCCACAGATTAGTATGAGGGGTCATGCAGCTTCCTGGACTTAGTCCTATAGAACTTGATATTGATCCAAAGGTAAAAAGTAATGGCTTGAGTGATAACTAGGATTTCAATGGCTTGAGTAATAACTAGGGTGATTATATTGATTCACATCCAACCTATACATGTAAACAACAAAGTCCATGATAGTTACAGACTAAGTAATGAATATCACTGAGATTGCTTCTGCACAATATAAGTGATCCCAGAATAGATAATAAATATCTCCATCTTTGGTGGCAACTCTGCTGTAAACTGAAATTATATCAAGGGAGCAGAGGATAAATTCATCTTACATTTCTGTTATTTAAATTCTGGAGCTGATCATGGAAACCTTCAAAATGTTCTGCTTTTGCTGTAAACAAGCTACATCCTGCCTTTATATAATACCATAAAGGAACATGTGAGGATGCAGTAAGGACTTCTCTTCCCTACAGATGCAAGCACAAGAAATCAAGATTTATTTGAAATGAACTAACGAGTTTTCCTCTTCACTTAGAAACTGTTCCAGGTATCTTCTCAGAAATCTTTTTTTCTCCTGGAAGTGAAGATTCTGATAGCAAACATCTATCAGTGAATAGAATAAGATAGAAAGCTTTGGTAAATGGGCCATGTTGTATTTTAAGAGAGCGGCATATAATTTTGAATAGGCTTTATTGCAGTGAAAGGGGGAAGAATAATCTAGCTGACCACCTGGTTGATTGAGTCAAMATGTCATTAAACTAGCAACAAAAGGAGAAAGAGAAAAAATAATCCCTCCTTTAGCACTGAATCAAGATGTCAAGAAGAAAATTCACTAAATTGCTATTATACATGAAAAGAATACAGTATTTAATTTCCAATATATGTCTGCCAAGAGACTGGCTTCTAAACAGGGAGAATTTGAGCTCATAAATTGCTCATTTATGAGCATAAATTCAATCTTGTTGGTATCACTGAAACCTAGTAGGTAGAATCACATGATTAGAATGTCAAAATCACAACTTACAACCTGTTTAGGCAAGCTTATATAGGCAAAATAAGAAACAAAAGAAATAGAAGGCCTTATCTCCAGCTCATTGAAAACTCAGTTCCAAATATTCTTGAATACCTACAGATTGGTATCCTAACGGATAAAACTCAAGTTGTACCAAAGAAGGTGTGTGCTAAAGGTCCTGAAGGGCAAAGGGGCCCAGGAAGGCYGGAAGTTCTTCAAGGAGGAAGTCTTAAAGGCGCAGGAGCGGGCTGTCCCCCTGTGCCGTAAGAGGAGCTGGCGGGGAAGACGACCGGCCTGGCTGAACAAGGAGCTTTTGCTGGGACTCAGGGRAAAWAGSRGRGTCTATCRCTGTWGGAAGGAAGGGCGGGCGACTCAGGAAGAGTACAGGGATCTCGTCAGGTCGTGCAGAGAGGGAATTAGGAAGGCAAAAGCMCAGCTGGAACTCAATCTGGCCAGTGTCATCAGGGACAACAAAAAATGTTTTTACAAATATTTTAACGACAAAAAGAGGGCCAAGGAGAATCTCCCTCCCTTATTGGATGCCGGGGGGAACATTGCCACTAAGGATGAGGAAAAAGCGGAGGTGCTTAATGCCTTCTTTGCCTCAGTCTTTAATAGTCAGACCGGTGATCCTCTGGGTATTCACCCCCCTGAACTGGAAGATGGGGATGGGGAGCAGAGTAAACCCCCCCATAATCGAAGAGGAAGCGGTTAATGACCTGCTACGCCAGCTGGACACTCACAAGTCTACGGGGCCAGATGGGATCCACCCGAGAGTGCTGAGGGAGCTGGCGGAGGAGCTTGCCAAGCCACTCTCCATCATTTATCACCRGTCCTGGTTAACGGGGGAGGTCCCGGATGAGTGGAGGCTTGCCAATGTGACGCCCATCTACAAGAAGGGCCGGAAGGAGGATCCAGGGAACTACAGGCCTGTCAGCCTGACCTCGGTGCCGGGGAAGATCATGGAGCGGTTCATCTTGAGGGCGCTCACGAGGCAGGTGCGGSACAACCGGGGGATTGGGCCCAGCCAGCATGGGTTCATGAAGGGCAGGTCCTTCTTGACCAACCCGATCTCCTTCTATGACCGGGTGACCCGCCTAGTGGATGAGGGGAAGGCTCTGGATGTGGTTTACCTGGACTTTAGTAAGGCCTTTGACACTGTCTCCCACAGCATTCTCCTGGAGAAGCTGGCGGCTCATGGCTTGGATGGGTATACTCTTCGCTGGGTAAAAAACCGGCTGGACGGCCGAGYCCAGAGAGTTGTGGTGAATGGAGTCAAATCCAGTTGGCGGCCGGTCACGAGCGGTGTTCCCCAGGGCTCAGTTTTGAGGCCGGTCTTGTTTAACATCTTTATCAATGATCTGGACGAGGGGATCGAGTGCACCCTCAGTAAGTTCGCGGATGACACCAAGCTGGGCGGCAGCGTTGATCTGCCTGAGGGTAGGAWGGCTCTGCAGAGGGATCTCGACAGGCTGGATCGATGGGCCGAGGCCAATTGCATGAGGTTCAACAAGACCCAGTGCCGGGTCCTGCACTTGGGTCACAACAACCCCAGGCAACGCTACAGGCTTGGGGAAGAGTGGCTGGAAAGCTGCCCAGCAGAAAAGGACCTGGGGGTGCTGGTCGACAGCCGGCTGAACATGAGCCKGCAGTGTGCCCAGGTGGCCAAGAAGGCCAACAGCATCCTGGCCTGTATCAGGAATTGTGCAGCCAGCAGGAGTAGGGAGGTGATCATGCCCCTGTACTCGGCACTGGTGAGGCCGCACCTCAAATACTGTGTTCAGATTTGGGCCCCTCACTCCAAGAAGGACATTGAGGTGCTGGAGCGTGTCCAGAGAAGGGCGACGAGGCTGGTGAAGGGTCTGTAGCACAGGTCTTATGAGGAGCGGCTGAGGGAGCTGGGGTTGTTTAGCCTGGAGAAGAGGAGGCTGAGGGGAGACCTTATTGCTCTCTACAACTACCTGAAAGGAGGCTGTAGAG